>JAZKJV010011879.1:0-74975 GCA_037367405.1 Ottelia alismoides
AATCGGCACTTGTTGAATGTGACTAGAGCCCTCCTTTACCAACGTAACGTACCGAAGATTTTTTGGGGAGAGGCTGTTTTAACCGCAGCTTACCTTATAAATAGAACTCCCTCAATGATGCTCAACAAGAAAACTCCGTGCACTATTTTACATCCAAATAAAGACTTGTTCGTCCTTGAACCACGTGTATTTGGATGTGTTTGTTTCGTTCATAATAATGGTCCAAATATACGAAAACTAGATCCCAGGGCTACAAAGTGTATTTTCCTTGGTTACTCCAATAATCAGAAGGGTTATAAATGTTATGATCCCATCTCACGACGTCTTCATGTTAGTAAAGATGTGACGTTTTTTGAAAGTGACTCCTATTATCCACAGCATTTTCCTCAGGGGGAGTTTGGAGGTGCGAATATGGAGGAAAATGGACTTGATATTTCCTTGATGGATGAGACAGAAGTAATAATCAATGTGGGAAAGAGAAATGAACCCAACGAGCCCAACCATATTGAAAATGAGAGCAGAGACAGAAGTGTTACTCATGAAAGTTCTATGGAAATTTTTAACGATGTGAATGCGGATATCGTAAGCAGTGAAGAAGAGATCATACCAAACCATATTCCCAATCTCGCCCCGGATGATCCAAGTCAAGACATCCCTGTAAGTGCCCCTCTTTCTTATCATATAGTTGATGATATTTCTAATGAATTGATTGATGATCGTCCCATTGCAGTTAGAAAGTCTGTCAGAGCGAGTAAACCTTCCACTCGTTATCCTGTTGATAACTTCGTCTCTTACACAAGGTTGAGTCCAAGTTATAAATGCTTTATTACTTCTTTAGATTCTTGTTGTATTCCCAGGAACTCCGCTGAAGCTCAAAGTGATCCAAAATGGATGAATGCGATGAAGGAGGAAATGAATGCGTTGGTTAAAAATGACACATGGGACATGGTTGATATCCCTGAAGGGGCTCACCTTGTTGGCTCTAAATGGGTATATACAATCAAATATACCGCAGATGGGAAAATTGATAGATTCAAGGCTCGTTTGGTTGCTAGAGGTTACAGTCAGAAGTATGGCATTGACTACCTTGAGACTTTTGCTCCAGTGGCCAAGATGAACACAGTAAGGGTTGTCATTTGTTTAGCTGTCCAACTATCATGGAAGTTACATCAACTTGATGTCAAAAACGCTTTCCTAAATGGTGATCTGAAAGAGGAAGTTTACATGAAGATGCCTCCTGGATATGAAAAAAGGGGTAAATGTTGCAAACTCAAGAAGGCATTGTACGGTCTAAAGCAATCTCCTCGGGCGTGGTTTGAAAGATTGAGAATCGTCATGGCAAAAAATGGTTACCGACAAACTAATGGAGATCACACCCTCTTCATAAAAAGAAATGATAAAAAAAGGGCTATTCTTTTGATCTATGTTGATGACATGATCCTTACTGGTGATGATGATGAGGAGCTACGTAACATCAAAAGGGTTCTTGCAATGGAATTTGAATTGAAAGATCTAGGAAGATTGAAGTATTTTCTTGGGATTGAAATGGCTCACTCTTCGGAAGGTATGTGTTTAAATCAACGTAAATATACTCTTGAGTTATTAAGGGACACAGGCATGTTGGGATGCAAACCGGTCACTACTCCTATGGAAGCGAATCACAAATTGAGCAAGGCAGATGGTGAACCGTTTGACGAAGAAGGGAAAGGACGATATCAAAGGTTAGTAGGGAAACTAATCTACCTTACCCTTACTAGACCCGATATCACCTATGCTGTGAATGTAGTTAGTCAATTTATGCATGCTCCTACCACCGCACACATGAATGCTGTGAACAGGATATTGTGTTATCTGAAAAAATCACCTGGAAAAGGTCTCATGTTCAGAAAATATAAGAATGTAGAGATTGAAGGCTACACTGATGCTGATTGGGCAGGGTCGGTCGATGATAGACGCTCTACCTCTGGCTATGCTGTTTATCTTTGTGGAAATCTTGTTATCTGGAGAAGTAAGAAACAGAATGTTGTATCCAGATCTAGTGCTGAAGCTGAGTATCGCGCTCTAGCAAACGGGGTAACTGAAATCTTATGGCTAAAAATGTTGTTGGAAGAATTGGGTACTAAAGCAGATACACCTATCAAGGTGTTTTGTGACAACAAAGCAGCAATCAACCTGGCCAATAATCCTGTTATGCATGATCGTACAAAACATGTAGAGATTGATCGACATTTTATTCGTGAGAAAATTGATGCAGGGGAATTATGCCTTCCTTACATGAAATCTATTGATCAAGTCGCTGATCTCTTCACAAAGGGATTGCCTACGGTGCAATTTGAGTTGAATGTAGGCAAGTTGGGTATGCTTGACATGTATGCCCAACTTGAGGGGGAGTGTTAATGAGTAAAGTGTGTGTATATGGGTAAACGGATCTTTGATGAGGGACCGTTTACCCATCTCTATATATATTGTACTCATCCCCCTTCTTCCTCGATCATTGAAGAAAAGTGTGCCCTAATCTCTGGTAAAAAGGAGATTAGGGTTGAGAGTGCCGCCTGTGGTTTTTTCCCTCTTTGAGGGTTTTTCCACATAAATCCTTGTGTTGCTGTGTTTGATTTGTGTCGTTCTACAGCAAAGATTATAGGGTCTGCTGAGTAAAAATCCGATATATATATGTAGTGTATTAATCTAAGATTCAATCTACAAGGCTAGATTTTGAAATCAAAATCACAAAAAATAAAGGAGGATTACAACACCTGTGATGTAATTCTCTTTACAACAGAGGATCCTCTTCCTTCATTCAAACCGACCATCTTAAACCTTCCAATCTCAAGATATGTGTCTCCCCCATTACCCCGTTCTAATGAGAGGTAAATGAACATAGAAGGATGAGGGAGATGCGAAGTTTATCTCTAGTTTTTCTTTTACCTAAACCGATAGAAAAAGAAAGTGATAAATATTATAGATGAAATTATAGCGATCGATATGGTAATACAACCGACCGTTGTATCCTTTGATAGCTTATCTTAAAGAAAACTTCATTATCTCGCGATGAGATGACTTTAGCCCACATGGAAAAATAGTGGGGAAACTAATAAACTTGCTAAGCTGAATGAGCTATTTGTATCACGTTAATACGATTTTTGCTACGACAATTGTCTAGACATCTCTACATAAGGTGGGGGCGAAGAATAATTAAAGTTTATCTATCATCCTCATTTTGTTGGTTTAGAAGACTAAAAAAAAAGGGAAAAAGAAGCCCACGTTGGCGGTTCTAGGCAACTCGCTGCAACCGACCATTATTTTCATTATTTTTTTATTTTTATTATAAATGAAATCTTAGTAGAGTTGGATCACTGTATACCACCATGACATCATTCAAAATTCAACATAATTAAAATATTTGATCACATCCATCAAGATTATCAAATTCTAACGATTTTAGAATTGTTTGAAATTGATCCCTTATAAATGAAAATTTTAGGAATGTTTATTTTGCATGAAGTTTAAAACACGTATTCTACTCAATATATTTAGTAAATTCCGTCAAAGTTTTAGTGAAAAAAATAAAAAATGATGAAAACGGAGCTGCTTCTAGGGTAGACATATATATAATGGATGTCGTAATAATGATATGCATGTTTATCTTAAGATAACTTGTATTGAGATAAAGTATTTTTATCCTAAGTAAGATGACATTTGCATTTATCCAAACTAGATTTGGCCAACGGACTGAAGGCCTGCCCGTCCAGCCTGCTCATGGGTCGGAGTTGGGTTAGGAGATTTAAGGCATGGGTTCGGCCTGACCCATAAAAAATTATATATATATATATATATAAGCTGAATAATACATGTATTAACATGATACACTTCAAGTTTTATATGTGACACTAGTTTCAAATAAAATTTAATGGTTTACATGTCAAGTAACATGCAAACTGCTTATATTAGTTATATAAAATATAAATGATATTAATAAAATCATATATATATATATTAAATATCATAAAAAAATCAATGGAAAAAGAGCAAAATGGGATATGGATCGGCCCATGGTGGACTTTGGACAAAGTATTTTGGATCTCTGTCCATTCGATCCGGCCCATGAACTTACCCAACCCGATCTGTATTTTGACCAGGTCTAATCCAAACCAACGTACATGATCCATTTGGACGAAAAATAAGTGGAAAAAAATGAGATTTACTTCTTGCTCGTTTTGGACGACCAATGGTAGAAATAATATAAATAACTAATCTTAAAATAATATGGATGAAAAATCATAGGATTTCCCCAAACCACATGCTTCCTTGGGTTGGCAAGTTGACAACCCCAATGATATCTCCATCACTGCACCGTCACCCTCACCCCCTACCCTTTTGCTTTTTCTTACTCACGTGACGCCATCCCTCCTTTCCTAATGCTGCCACCCTCACTCTCTTGCTCACACCCCACACTCCCACTCACTACTATGGCTGCCGCTGCCGCTGCCGCTGCCGTTCTGCCTCTCCTGTTCCTCCTCCTGTCCCTCCTCCCCTCCTCCTCCGCCTCCCCAGACACCCCCTCCCTCCTCCTCCTCCTCCGGTCCTCCCCCTTGGACCCCCGCGGCGTCCTCCATCTGCCCACCGCCCTCCCCCCCTGCCGTTGGCTCGGCGTCCAGTGCTCCGCCTCCTCCCGCGTGACGCGTCTCGTCCTCGAGTCCCTCGACCTCCGCGGGTCCCTCCCCTCCCCACTCCCGCGCCTCGACGAGCTCCGCCTCCTCTCCCTCAAGAACAACTCCCTCTCCGGTGCCCTCCCCGACCTCTCCCCCTTCCCCAACCTCAAGTCCCTCTTCCTGTCCCACAACTCCTTCTCCGGTGCACTCCCCCCGTCGCTTCCCCTCCTCCCGCGCCTCCGCTCCCTCGACCTCTCCCACAACAACCTCTCCGGCCCCCTCCCCCCATCCCTCGCCCTCCTCCAGTCGCTCGCCGTCCTCCGCCTCGACTCCAACTCCCTCTCCGGCCCCGTCCCCCCTTCAACCAGTCCTCCCTCAAGTCCCTCAACCTCTCCCGCAACTCCCTCTCCGGCCCCGTCCCCGTCACCCCCCTCCTCCTCGCCTTCGGCGCCCCCGCCCTCGACGCCAACCCCGCCCTCTGCGGCCTCATCGTCCGCCGCGAGTGCCGCGATCGCGGCGAATTCTTCCGGAATTCGTCCGATCGTACCCCCGCCGCCACCACCGAGTCCCCGATCACCGCCGACGGTGGGAATTTGGAGCAGATCCGCCTCCCTCCCGGTGTATCGGGGCCCTCACGGTGGACGCGCCGCAGGCGCGTCCTCACCGCAGGCCTCACGGCCATCGGTGTGCTTCTCGTTGCACTATTGGGGGTCGGAATTGCGATGAGGAAGCATAAGAGGGTGTTGGATCCCCGCAAGGGAACAGAGGCAGCTGCCGCGGCCGCCGACGCCCTCGAGAGAGGCGGCGACGGTGCCTGCGATGCGAATGGGGGCAATGCGGGCAGCTGCGAGCTGGCGGCAGCTGCTTCGCTGTCGGAGGAGCGGGTGCGGAAGCTGGGGAAGAGCGGGTGCTTGGTGTTCTGCGCGGGGGAGGCGGCGGTGTACTCGTTGGAGCAACTGATGCGGGCGTCGGCGGAGCTGCTGGGGAGGGGGACGGTGGGTACGACGTACAAGGCGGTGCTGGATAACCGGCTGATCGTGAGCGTGAAGCGGGTGGATGCCGGGAGGATGGGGACGGCCGGTAAGGAGGAGTTCGAGAGGCACATGGAGATGGTGGGGAGGCTGCGCCACCCCAATCTGGTGGCGCTGCGCGCCTACTTCCAGGCCAAGGAGGAGAGGCTGCTGGTGTATGACTACCAGCCCAATGGGAGCCTCTTCTCCCTCATTCATGGTATTCTTCCTGCTCTTTCCTTGCTTTTTATGCCTGCTAAATTAATCGTATTCCTATCTGATTTACTACGCATTCCTTTTGTACTGATTTTGACATTGGTGTCTCTTTTAAAAAAAATTGATATGGACATAGATCTCGCTCTCATATCCACTGATATCAATATTAGTTGTTAGTTGAATAATGTTATAGGTGTGTGTCAACATCTAGATCAGTTTGATCTTATGGTCCAAAAAATAGGGTTGTAAATTGTGTTATCTATAACAAAATTTTGTCTTTTTTTCACCATATTTTGAATTTGTTTCATGCGCAAGCCATTTAATACATGCGATGAGTTTCTGATAATATCTGTAAATGATTTGTATCTGTTATATATATCCGGCTATATTTTTAAGGATGCGATAACACAATTTTTCGTTATAGCCTTTTGAGTTTGAGTTGGCTGACTTTTCTCCCTGCGTTATGGAAGTAATGCACTTTTGCGGCTGGAGACTACTTAGGATGATTATCAAACAATTGAATAATTGTCACATGCATGTCAAGACTCAAAGATTAGTAGGGATGCAAATGAATAAGGATATATACGTATCTGATCCGTCACCGTATTTACTTTATACGGATTTTAACATCCGTATTCGTATCTATTTTAAATGGTTACGGACATGGATATCACTCTGATATCCTCAATATCGTATATGTATAAGTATATATGTTTTCATATATACATATATTTGTATATTTATTTTTAACCATTCTTTAACCATATTTGGTATAATTATTATATATAAGTGCATTTATGTCATATGTATTCCATCTAATACATGTATGTTTAAGCTTATCTGTAGAGTATTTCTATTATTATTTATATGCAATCAATATTCATTTCACATCAGTCTCCGTTTTAAAGATATGATAACATAGTTTTCAATTCGTTAATATCTGTATCCATATTCATATTTATAGAAGGATAAGGATACGATAACATATATATGTATCAGTATCCGTCTGGTTGTATCCTACTCAAGAGCATTCCCTACCCGATCTTACTTTGAAATGGTTATAAAATTTTGCGGGAAGGAGTTGAAAACATTGATGTTTATGGGTGAGGTTGTCAAGTAACAAAAGATAAATGTAATTTTCTTGCTTTTGACCATGATCTACTATTGTACATTTTTTGGCTAGTTGGCATTTCTCAAACGGAGGAATTTTACACTTGTGCCCTTCATGAATTTTTCCAGTAACGTGTCTATCCTTAAAATTTTTGACTACACGTGTGGTACAGTACCGTAGTATAGTACCCTTTTCCTACATTTGTGCCCTAACTCTATACTAACAGAGAGATATTCCTGTGTATTTTGTAAGAATACAGGATCATAAATGTAATTGCAAAAGAGCATTGGGATTATTAAAATAATGGGAAAGGCATAAGTGCGCAAAATGAATAAATAATAAAAGGGGTCCTCTAAAAAATTGAAAATCTGTTGTCGGTTCTCAGAGGGCAGTGGACCAGTATCTGCATGGACAACTGTAACATGATGGAGATGTCCTATATTTATTGTCGGTGTTCACAACGTTCTCCATATGTAGATGTGGAGCGTCATTATTCAAACAAAAGATAAGGTGGTATTTTTAAGTAAAAATGTTACCTTCAGATCTCTCAATTTCACGGTAAATGGATTAATGAGGTGTTCATATTTCTACACCAAATTCATCCCCGTAATTTTTTCCTGATGTTAACCTAATTGCACAAACCAAAAAATGCAGTAAATTTATTACGTTATGTTAGAGGTCGTGCTGGAAATTTTTACCGGGGGAGGGGGGAGGTTAGATTAAATAGTAATATACCTACAAACAAATTGATCGAGTAATTTATATACACTTCAAAATAAAAAATGGTGGTTTCATAGCATGGTTGGTTAGCCCTTTTTGTTACTAACACTTTATGTTACTTACTCGCGGTTAAACCCTGCCAAATACAAATAAATGACCATTTGTAGTATGAAAATGTTAACGCATCACCGTTAATTTAATATTATTTGGAGCAAATTTAGTCCCACATCATCGACACTTGAAAAAGTGACTTAGGAAGAGCTATCCACTTTGGTCATGTAGCCAAAACAAATTTCATTTAATATTTTTTTTTCAATATAGTTCCTCAAATGACCCACAAGTAAATTTAGTGTCCCCCTTTGGATCCACTCTTGCCTATAAATCTTGTTGAATTTCTTTGAAAGATATAAGTGAACGGTAAATAATGCACGTTCTTTCCTCTTAGTTATTTATTTGCATCTATTAAGTGAACGGGCTTTCCTTTTTGTTTATAGTAGCCGTGTTTTCTGTACCGTTCTTGAGTAGGCTAATTTACATCTTACTTTACTTTCCTCCTCGAGGTTTGATTTCTCCCCTTGATGTTATCAGACTTCAAATATTATCCTTGTGAAAGAAAACGAGCCTCCTTGATCACCTTGCTTCTATAATTCTCCAAAGCTAGAATCATATCTCTCGGGTCTAATGAAAAATGTCAGAGGTATCACCAGCAACAAAGTGCAGATGCTGGCCTTTGTCATTCATCTATTTAGGATGTGGTCAATCTAGTCCAATCAACATATAGTTCCAAAGTATAGATCGATGTACAACTGGCTTCAGAAATGTACAGGATTCTGCTAGATTCTTAGAGTGGTAATTTATGTTGGGTTGTGTTTACATATTGCAAGCATCTGCACCTTCTCTCAACTTACGGCAAACTTCAACTCCAGATGATAAGAAACCCGAGAGCTAGGGTTCTCAATTTCGACCGTACCCGACTTGCTTATATGGCTATACCAGACTGTGTTCAGGCCAGCGTGTTTCCTGTTGTCCAAAATTATGTTCACCTCGGCAAGTTTGAGGCTTCGGTAATGGAGCAAAAGCGTCCATAATGTTTGGTTGTCAGTTTACCCTGGGGTTGTACCTCCCATTTTAATCCTATATTTTCCTTTGTTATAATATTCCCATCCCAACTACTTTCTAATAAATATGTCAACATCAAAAATGCATTAAAATCATAAACATAATCAAATATAACACATAAATGTAGCATCGTATTACATTTACCATTGCATCCCTCTTAACCATTCAAACAACTATTCCCAAATGGGTTACCCATTTGATTAACCCTTTGACATGTGCTTACTCAAATCCACCCTTTTTACCAACTTGGCCCTGTCGAGTAACTAAGATGAAAGATGTGCATTATTTTAGATTCATTTTGATGTTCATTTGCTTTTGCCATTATAGTCATATTTGTATTCTTAACATGCCAAGAATTTATCAATGAAAGCATATTAAGTTTGTAATATTAGTATGTTCTTTCTTGGAGCATGATTTCAGTACAGCTATACTATGATCTCTGGTTCATTCATTATACGTCTTTTTCCTTTTTTAAAAAATTAACTACAGCTAGGATCAATTATCATCATCTCAATCAGACTGCTTGGACTCCACAGCAATGCAAAATTCATTACTCAAATTATAGCTATGAATGAGTATAAATTTCCTATCCACTGCCAATTCTACTTTACTTGCAGCGATTCTTTTGCGCGAACGGGCTTAAAATGCCTATTTTATCTGAGGTTTTAATGGAAATGCAGGGTCAAGGTCGACACGTGCGAAACCACTCCACTGGACCTCCTGCCTTAAAATCGCAGAAGATGTGGCACAGGGCCTTGCTTATATACACCAAGCATCGAGGTTAGTACATGGAAATATCAAATCCTCCAACATCCTCCTTGGATCAGACTTCGAGGCTTGCCTTACGGACAGTTGCCTCGCTTCCCTGGTCGAGCCCCCTAACGGTGAGGCAGAGTCAGGCTACAGAGCACCTGAGACGCGAAACTCCAACCGAAATCTTACTCCAAAGTCTGACATCTACGCCTTTGGCATCCTTCTGCTCGAGCTTCTCACTGGAAAGCCCCCACTGCCTCAGCCCTTCTTGGTTGCCACCGACTTGCCAGTGTGGGTCCGGTCAGTCCGAGAAGATGATGGCTGCGAGGACGAAAGGCTCATGATGCTGCTCGACATCGTGAGAGAATGCATAAGATCCGTGCCCGAAAGTAGGCCTTCGACGTGGCAGGTCTTGAAGATGATTCAGGAGGTGAAGGAATCAGATGTAGGGGACGACGTCGATCCAACTGACATCCCATAAACCATCGTCGGTTGTTGGCTGCATGGATCAGCGATGCTCAGGGAGCAAGGTTGGGGAGTCGTTCAGGTAGAAAGATGGTAGTATAAAAATGGATCCCAGTCTCTAATTTATAGTATCAGTTACATCAGCTTAGCTTTTTTGTTCGAATATTTTCCATATTTGAGCGGGAGAAGGTCTGGTTTTGGTTGGTGATGATTTTAAGTTGACTACTTGGATTCAGTGTACATATACGTTTGCAGGTTGTAACGAGCACTTTATCACGTGTTGTTTGCTGAATGGGTAGCAAATTAGTCATGGACTCATGGCATTGGTTGGCTTCTATTCATGATGGTTGCAAATAATATAGTGTGGGCCCACCGATAGAAATGATAGGAGAGCCCAAATACTATTATGTCTCGTTATATATTGGATTTTCTTGGAACTTCGTAGGGCTATACATCAAACCAAGGTTTTAAAATCGGACTGGACATTAAACCGGTTAGTCTTCGGTTGAGTCCAATCGAGTCGGATTGGTGATAGTGTCAGCATGACATCATCATTCTTATCGACTCGGAAAAAACCGGATCAGATTGCTAGTTTGAAACAACGTAATTCCCTCCTTGATGCGTACTAGTTAAATAAAAAATAGAAATATATTTAAAAAATTGGATAGGATTGGTAAATTTTTCTAGTTTATTTTCTAAAGGTAATGATGTTTGCATGACATCATCATCTATTTTTTATTTATCTCACGAATCCTATAAACTTTGCCAATTACCTCATCGACCTTTGAAACAACCTAATTTTCTCCTCGGCCCCGAAAACTTGCTAACCTTTATCCTACAAACACTGTGGTTAAACCCCATCCGTTTACCCATTAGATCTAACTGGATTTCGTTAAAAAAGGTACACACCCTTTATTTAGCAAATTTACAAAATATACCATGATCAACACTTCCCCTGATCCCCATCCTCCTCACAGCATCTTTCCCCTACCTCCCTCACTCATCCGTCAGCACTACCCCCCTCCCCCGTGCACTGCTCGGAGGCCGACCCCCCTCCCTCGCATGCAGAGACCCCCCCCCCCCCCCCCCCCCCCCCGCAATGCTTTCTACCACCATTTTACATCTCCAGACCCTTGTGACCAGACAAAGTTTCCGGATTTTATTCCCCAACTGCCCCTCTGCTCGACCGCCACATGGAAATAAAGACGAAAAAGAGGATAGAAGAAGGAACAAGTGAGTGAGGAAGAAATCCAACCGTTGGATTTTATGTGGTTTGATTAGCTCGTTTTTAACCCAATCAAATAAACTCAAGATGTGTCAATTTAATGGCAGGATTCGTGGGGTAAGACGGAACAAGTTTATGTTTCGAGGGGGAAATTAAATTGTCTCAAAGATCGAGGAAGTAATTGACAAAGTTTATAGTGTTCGTGGAGTAAAAATCCCAAATATAAAATGTAAAGTAAATTTTTAACCGAGTTGCTAGTTTGAAATCAAAAAAATCAAATTTATCTAAAATAAAATGGGTAAAAAAATCTGTTAAAATTTTATCTTAACATAGTCTCCATAGTTCCCGTAATATTTTTATAAAAAGAAAAAAAAGCGAAAAGTATGATGCCACTGTTTTGAAAATCATTCTATATTTCTTTTTTAAGAAAAAGAGATGAATGTTGCATATCAAACCGAAGACACATACGTATTCCATACTTGCGCTTCAATAAAGAACCTGTCTCCCCCTACTCGACTTAGTCCAATCCCCACAGTTCTCTCGAATATATAGTTAAGGAAGATCAGAGTTGGAATAGAAGGAGAAGACACATATGACTCAGAAAGCATAGAATTGGTTGTGAATTCTATTTGATTTTGGCAACTAAGTTACATGATTCAAAATCCTCACATCTTACTACAAATAAACACAATTAGGATTCGTATTCTTACTGGATATATGTGGACAATGTATTCAATGGTGAGGGGAGGAAGGTATTGGGGGTTTGGGATGGAGAAGACACCATACCATTCCTGTTTGGTTGCAGGGTTGGACAGGGTTGGGTTGGGCAGGGGTACCCCTGTGAATAGTAAACTGTGAGGAGGAGAACCCTGTTTGGTTGGAGGGGTAACCCGGGTTGGGCCAAGCCAACCCTATCCAACCCTCCAACCAAACATGCCCTTAAAGGTTCGAGGCTGACAGGGTTTGTCGAGGGCACTAGAAGTGGATATGATGAAAGTATGGATGCAAACTGTTGGCTAGTGGTACAAGTGTTATTGTATCGTTGTCCATTTTAAATACGAATTCAGATGCGGATATGAATGTTGATAGATATGAAAACTATGTTATGTATCCTTAAAAAACAGACACTTATCGCATATGAATAATAATAGGTATACTCTATAGATTACCTTAAATGCACATGATAAATATACATTAAATGTATTTATATAAGAGGAAAGGGATCCTACTCCATGGAGTATGTAACTTATCCACTTCACTTTCATTTTTTCCATTTTTTTATTTTTTTGAAAAATGCTCCCATGGATTTTCATAACTATATCCCTCTAATTTGTCATTCAAATTTCGTCAGAAACAGAGACTCATATGCCCTCTATCCAGAATAGGTAATTTTTACGGTCTTAGATTTGTTGTAATTTACCTGTTCTGGATGGAGGGCATAGAAGTCTCTATTTTTGACGAAATTTGAATGACATATTAGACAGATATAGTTATTGAAATCCATGGAAATACTTTTAAAAAAGTGGAAAAAAATGAAAGTGAAGTAGGTAAGTTACCTACTCCATGGAATATGATCCCTTTCCTCTTTATATAATATCAAATATAATACAGAAGAATAGATTTATATTATATGTAGTTAAAAACAAATATGCAACAAATATATTTATATAGGAAAACGGATATAAACGACTCCTTATCTCTTTCTCTCACCATTCTTTGTTTTACCTGCTTAACCAATATCGATTTTTCCATTAAATAAAGTGTAGAAACTTCCTCCTGCAATTGTTGTCATGTTTAACAAAATTCTCGTGTAAGAAGATTTTTCTAAAACCATAAGGTAACATCTCTTTCTTGCTCCATTATTTTTTTGTGAAACCAATTATTTAGGGTTTTCTATTCAAGAATTGATTATCATAGTGTTAAAGTATCGAAGTTATAGATATATCCCCTAATAAAAAAGTATCCGCGGCAAAAACTACCCGAAATGAAAATTCATATCGCATATTTGGTAACTGAGTTTGGTTGGGTTGGAGTAACCTGTTGTGAATAATAGCTATTTAAATGGTTAGGAGGGTTGAAAGAAGAATGTTATGTGATGTCACATTGGTTTGTGATGGAATTCCAACCCAAGAATGCAGAAGGTAAACCATGTTACTCCATGGTAACCTGGTAACCAAACAAGCCCTTATTGTATTAATCAATAATTATTGCTGTATAATTTCTTATTGTTGAATATTAATAAATAAATTTTAATGTATTTCATAATGAAAATTATGCAAATAAATATTTTTTTATTACAATTAACTTGTAACAAATTTTGAAGTGGAAATGTATATGAATAAGCAGTACCCATACTATATAAAGTTCCCGTCATGAAATTTTGTAGTTATTGAAAAAGAATTTTCTTTCGTATATTTTATGATGATCATTAATAATTTAAGTTGAAATTTATAGATAAAGTACCCATAATGGAAAGGTACATGAAATAAACTTTTTTGTTGTATAATACATAGCGCGGATGGGGAGATATTGTATAAAATAGTAATTTCTATTGTATAAATTTATAATGTTGAAAATTGTAAATAAAATTTAAAGCATCGGTAATAAAAATTTAGGTAACCAATAATTTATGTTGAAAATTATGGCCAAATGTACCCATAATGAAAAGGATCCGAAACTATATTTTTTTCCATATACATTGGTGGAGTTTGTATCTAAGGACGGATTCAAGGTATTCACGTTTCTGGCATATCCCCTGCTCTATTAAACCAATTTTTTTGTTATAATATTTTTAACCACGTTAAATAAAAAAATTAATATAAAAATATATTATAATCATTAAAAAAAGTTAATATAACACATAATTAATGTCACATCACATTATCATTCCCATCCTCACTACCATCCAAACAGCTACTATTCATAGGAGGGTACCCAACCCAATCCAAACCCGTTACCAAACAAGCCTCGGAAAATTATGTCACAGGTCCGAGGACTCATAGGGGAGTGGAAGGGTGTCATGGAAAGGAGCTTCACACGTGTGGACTCGGCTAGCCTATGTGTGGGATCAATGGTCGTCATGGTTGTCTTCTCTAGAGAGGATCCTCTGCATTACTGCGTATGATGCTGCACTTTTTGTTTATCACAGGAGCCGCTCGATCTTGAACGAGCGGTTCACAAGAATCTCTCACTTTTTTGTGGGCCTACCGTGAAAATTCATGCCAACCGCTCGGTCAAGATCAAGCGGCTCCGATGATGCGCACAAGGTGCAGCAGACTCTGCAGTACTGCAAAGGATCTGCATCCTGTCTTCTCTGCCGATTGCATCGTTGTCGGCAATCGCAACGACTCCTGTGTTGTATTGTTGTGCAACAGCACCGTCGTGTCTCTCTCGGAGGACCATAAGATGAGGAATCTATTATTTAAGCTCTGTCCTATTTTTCCCAACATCTTTTCAATTACATACTAGCCTTTAAAATCCCTTTAATTACATCACATCCCCTGCAATCTTATTTTATTCATAACATATCTATATGTTAAATTTACAGGGAATTGAAGTGTGATTGGAAGGTTTAAGGGTCTCGGTGTAAAAAGACCATTTAGTAATAGTTATGATCTTCTGGACAGTAGACATGCACACGGTTAAATTTTATGAGATATTTTACCGGTTTTTACGGAGTATTTATTATTTATGTTAATATATGGAAGGAAGAAATTTGTTTTATAAAATAGTTTTTTTTACTGTATGCTTAAAATTATACGTATTTCTTAGAATTTGTGACTTCTATGACAGATGTTTTTGTTGACGCAAGTATCTGGCACATCAAACGAAATAATATTTTACATGTCTTAAAAGTAATCTGATTATGATACGCATCTATGCTAACTAAAAAAATATTAGATTTTGCGACCTGATTAAAGGTATCTGAATAAAATTAGGATGACAACGAAATTTATTACCTGATGTACGTGCCAGATTATGTGAGTGTAATATTGGCAGAACTATGTCCCCATGTTATTGGCAGATTTTGATAAAAAAATATATAAATATGACCAACCTCTTCCTTTCGGACTCCTTCAGGGTCTGTTTGGTAACTGAGTTGAGTTGGGTTGGGGTATCCCCCATTGAATAGTAGCGGTTTGGAGGGTTGGAATGATAATTGTGTTGTGATGTGACATTCATTATGTGTTATATTAATTTTTTAATGATTATAATATATTTTTTATGTTAATAGTTAGTGATATCATGCCATTGAAAGGTTATCTTCCTAGGCAACGATAATATGAAATTCTATTTTTAGTTGAATTCTTTGATCTCATATCTTTAGATGTTAAAGATAATAAAGATGATTTGTCAACTTCAAAATATTAGTTATCAAAATTTTGCTAAAAAAATGGTTGTCTCCCGTTATGTATCGCTTTATATATGCGATTTAGTTATCAAAATATGCTCACAAATTTTACCAAAATGATTTCTTTACCAACATGCAAACTTTACTATTTATTTAAATATTCGGTGCTTCTTCTAAAAATTTTGATTGCTTCTGTTTCCCACCATGCCTCTTTTTGACATTTATGTCTAATCTCTTTTCTTTTATGGTTGTGTATTTAATCTTTTTTTGCATGCAAAAACTAACAAGTCATCTCTTTTTTGAAATATATATCTATTTAGGCCTTCAAATTATTGCGAGTAATCTAGCTATTGATATTGCTCTTTGTTGGAAGCGACAGATGTCACATCTTTATTTTGCCACATAATATTTATGTTGTCCTTTATTTGTTATCATTTCCACTTTCACTCGACCATAATTGTCATGCAAAGCTAACAATGGAGACAAATTTATAGACCATTTTAAGAAGAAGAGACGATGTTTTAGTGAGCTACTAAGGCACATCGTCTACTTTTTTACCATTTTGTTCTGTTTTTCTCAACAAGATATTATCTCTTTTTTCGTGGTCTTTGTTTGTGAAGCTTACTCTATGAAATATGATGTTGAGTTGGTGTTCATTGTCAGATTACTCTACGAAATATGATGTTAAGTTGGTATTAATTATCCATGAATTTTTATGTATATGTTTCTTGGTGGAAGTGAAGGGGAAGGATGTGGATCAGGTTTAAAAAATCTGACCAGACCAACCAGCCGGACAAGGAACCGATTCTGACCCGGTCGATTCGGCCGGTTTTGTGTACTTAATTTCAAAAAAAAAGAAAACAAAAAATTGAGTCCGATCGGTCGGATCGGGTTGACGCGGATTGACCAGTTTTGATGGTTTGATAAATTTTCAAAAAATAAAGGCTTAAATAATAAAATAACGGGATTTTTATCACTTGTGTCCTTCTTAACTTTTGCAATATAAGTTATGTCCATCTCTTTTTTGGAATATATGTTGTGCCAATACTTTCTTACAGTTATTTTCTAGAAGCAACTAAAAATAAATGATTACAATATTATATTCATATATAATTCTAGAAAATGTAACTGACTTTTGTAAAATTTTATTCAAAATAGGCAATCATGGTATTCTATTGAAAGATTTGATATGTTAAATGATTATTTCAGTGATATATAAATACATACTCACACATACACACACACACACACACATATATATATATATATATATCCGATTTTATTAGTTTAAAAAAACGGTTCGACCGGTCTGATCAGTAGAAGTCCGGTCTGATTTTTTCTGAGTCGATAGGAATGTTGACGTCATACTGACATCATCACCGGTCTGATCGGTTTGGACCGACGGTCCGACCCGGTTGGGCCAAACCGAAGACTGGCCAGTTCAATGTCCGCTCCGACTTTTAAAACCTTGATGTGGATCATTAAGATCCCAAAGGATTCGACTTGATGTCAAGCTACACATGTGAACCTTTCATGGGCTTTGGTATCTCGAGGTATATATCCATGTCTTCATCAAATTACTAGATTAATGATATAGATGGTATATTTTTCCTTCATCTAATCTTATAAAAGCAGGTTTTTTACAAAATTTCAAATACCAAATGAAGGTAATAATTTTGTTATCCATGTTTTTTTGTAGACGTTAATCAATTAAAGGTAATGATTTTTGACTCCTTTTATCTGTCTTTTCGTGTTATATATTGTGAATTTGATTAAGAGAATCCATTAATTGCTTAATAGGATTATCTATTCATGATCATCAAACTGGTGTAAGAGGTTGAGGAAATCAACCACATTATTCATATATTATTCTCTTGTATGTTAATCTCTTAAGTTATAAAGCTAATTTCCATATTTACAAAATCTTAATCTCATGTGCATTTCTACATAAATTGAGTCACTTGGATCAATAATATTTTGATTATTAATAGTTTAGGATGAAAAATGTATATACTTGATTTTGTGCCTTCATATGTCAATTTTTTAATATATTAATGATACTTTTTCAAAATTTATGGATTAAATAATAAAAAATCAACTATTATAATGAATTTTACATCAAATATATTATAATATATCAATTTATGTATATATTTATAATCTATCAATTTATGTATAATATAATATAGTTATTTCATCAAAATAGTTTTATCCCAGTCAAAGAGAAGTTGGCGCAAGAAATTGCCTTTTTAAAAGTATGCTATATTAATGAAAATTCATGTTTAGACATTATTATTATGAATGCATATTTTGCTATATCTCTATCATTTATAATTATCCTTACATGTGGGTATATATTGCTAGATTTACTAATTTAAATGTATCAACAACATTACGTGAATGCTATTTAATCACCGTTCTTTCTTTATGATAGAAATCATAGGATAAAAAAGTCATATCATATGTGTAAATTTATCCATCCCCACTTTTCTCCTTTGAAGAAGCGGAAAAGTTGACGACATATGTTGTTGCTTACTTTACAAGTAAGATATAGCTCCATATTCAGCTATGTTATATTTTATACATGGTTGAATTAAATTCTTCACATACTCTAATATTTTCCAAAATATATAAAAATTTAAGGGTTTTATCAGGTGTGCTCCTTTGAGATATTGCAATATCAAATGCTTTTTTTAAAAAAAAGTATCAGTTGTGCAACTACCTTCTTACAAAATTCACAGTTCTGGTATTTTGTAATATCAGTTATGCCCTTATTTTACCTTTATAAAAGGGCAAAACTGTGAACTTTGCAAGAACATATATAGATGCACAACTGATATCCCAAAAAGATAAAGGTATAATTGATATAGCAATATCTCGTAGTAGTAAAGTACAAAAAAACAAAAAAATTTATCCATCGCAGACTTTCCTAGTCTATAACGTCTTGCGATTTTACACCCATAACCCTGAGTGCTCTCGCAATAACATTCATAATCCTGTATAATCACGGATTACGCGCAGGACCCTGAATAAGTGTGTCGTCTTACATCTATAACCTTCCGTTACTTTACGTCATTAACTCAACCAGATGGTTGAGTTAATCTAACCGATCAACATCTAACGGTTGAGATTAACCTAAATTTAAAAAATCCCACATCTGTCTCCTAAGCTGCTCAGCGTTGGTGACGGGGCCGGCTCTGTCGTGGGAGGCCTTGCTGGTCGTTACCGTGGGGTGGGGAGAGGGGGGATATGCAGGGGACCTGGGGTTTGGCGGCCAACGGGGGAGGGCCTCTGTCGCGGGGGGCTTTGTAGGGGAGGGAGTAGACAGCGGGCGTGGGGTGGTGGGGGTCGCAGGAGGGAAGGGAGCAGACCGTGGTCGTGGGGTGGTGGGGGGGTCGCAGGGGCGGTCGCGGGTGTGGGGGGTCGCAGGGGCGGTCGCGCGTGTGTGTGTGTGTGTTGCAGGGGAGTGAGCAGACCGCCCGCACGGGGGAGGAAGGGAGGCGGTCGCGGGTGGGTGGGGGGGATCGCAGGGGGCGGTCGCGGGTGGTTGGGGGGTGTGGTTTCCTCTGTCGTGTGGGGCTTTGTAGGGGAGGGAGCATTCCGCCCGCGCGGGGGAGGGGGGCTCTGTCGCAGGGGAGGCTCTGTGGCGAGCGCGGGGACCTGGGGTTTGGCGGCTGATGAGGGAGGGCCTCTGTCGCGGGGGACTCTGCAGGGGAGGGAGCAGACCGCGTGGGGGAATGTCAGATCGTCTGCAGGTTAACTGTGGTGGGGGTTGCAGAGGTGCGGGCAGGGGTCAGCTCCAGTCCGAGCAGGGAAGGAGCAAACCGCACGGGCTAGAGGGGGGCTTTGAGCTCTAGGTCGAACAAGGGAGTGATCACAGATTGGCACGGGAGGCCTTCGACGAAAGCCTGACGGCGGTGAGGCGGGTGTAGGGGGTTTCAAGAGGAGCTTGACGGCGGATAGGGTGGTTCTGATGCATATAACAACAATGGCATGTTATTGTAAATAAGAATGAGTTTTAGGGATAATTTTGTCTTTTTTAACGGAAACCGTCAAAATTAACGGGTATCCCAAACGAAATATGACACAGGGGTATATCATGTAAAAGTTAACCATTACTCGGGGTTTCTCGTGTAATTCGCGATTATACAGGGTTATGAATGTTATTGCGAGAGCACTCAGGGTTATTGGTGTAAAAATCCCTAACGTCTTTTAAGCAGGGGGTCGCCAACCATGAATTAGTTTTTACCAGTAGATTCCAATTTATCCAGTACATCCGACCATCGTTCCACTTTTACCCTTCATATTTGCAGAAATCCCACCCTCCTCTCCCTTTTACCAGACCCCATTGTCGCCGCCTCGCAACCCTACCCTCATGGCTATGCCCTCTTTCTACCCCCTCCACCACGTTCTCTGACCGTGGTACCTCCCCATCCCGATTACATGTTCCCTCTTCTCAACGAAACAACAACCCCCTCTCGACCATGCCCACTGCGATCGTCTCGCAGCCCTACCCTCCATTGCATCACAGCAACGACCCTCGATACCATCAATGATTGCCATGCAGTCTTCGATTAGCGTCATGTGCTGATGAACTTGACGTTCCTAGATGGGTCGGACGAGATCCTCCTCTGGAGGAAGGTGGAGCTCCTGGGGTGTTCATCGGACGTAGGTACACGAGAGGCATCGACCTCGTCAATGCCCACAAGCTGAAGCGCTTCAATATCGGGGAGGATTGTCCCCCTTTGATGGCCTCTTCGACCTCTCTCCTTGCGTTGATGCCATCCCTACCCTATCTCCTTCCCCTCTTTAAGTCACGGCCTCGACCACCTCATCATCTTCCCATCCCATCGCCCGTTTTGACCCTTCATCCATCACTCCCTTCTACAAATTGCGTCCTCGCACAACGATGGTTTCACTTTGATGTGGACGGGGCCATGACCATCAAATTTTCATGGCTCGGCCATTCACTCCATGCCTCCGAGATTATGAATATGGGCAAGAAAACTCAACCAGTGAACGAAGAGTTTAATTTTAGAAGACATGCATTACCTATTCCTTCAACATTGCATCTTGCGGACTGAGAGTATCTTACAACTAAGGGTGTAAACGGACCGAACTTGAGCGAACCTATATTTTTTAGGTTCGGTTTGTTTATTTAATCGAGCCTAAACTTGTGTTCAAGTTCGGTTCGTTTATTTTCGAATCGAATCCAAATCGAACCTCTTTTTAAACGAATCGAACCTAAGCGAATATTGAACTTAAGAATTCAGAGGGAGTGAAAAGAAGAGAAATGGAAATATATATGTGTTTACAATTACAATAAATATTCATTTAATTTTTTTCTTTATCTAACTCATCTTCATCTTTTGAAAAAAAAAATAGATTAATATGGATTCAACTCTTTGAAAAAAGTATAATTATTTTTTACATCTGTTCCGATGGGGATAAGGAATAAGAATAATATGGAGATATTCGATAAGTAAGGTTTATGCTTGTTATGTTGATTTGGAGATAAAGAAGGGAAAAGTACTGACACATAGATGATGGATGTTGTAAACACGATGTGACTATTTATTTTTGGATAATTTATACCGAGATAAAACCTACTTATCCCGTAAATATCCAGTTATCTCTAGACAAAATTCACTTATCCTGAGACAAAATTGACTTATCTCAAAATAAGATCCACTTCTACGGATACGGATTTGTAAATATGTATATATGCATGTTTATCGACCTTTTAACGAATCAAACCTGAGCGAGCCTATGATTTTTAGGTTCGGTTCGTTTATTTAATCGAGCATAAACTTGTGTTCAGGTTCGGTTCGTTTATTTCCGAACCGAATCTGAATCGAACTTTTCGTGAACCGAACCCGAGCGAATATCGAACTCGAGAATTTTCTTACAGCCCTACTTACAAGGATGGCAATCAGTGAGAAAGCAGAGCGCACACTCGGTGTAGATTGAACCCAGAGCCTCTTCCCACCCCTCATGTTGAATTGCTGATACTGGTTTTGAGAATGTGGGATGCTTCAAGATGAGCAAATTTTAGCAGTTCCATTTGTTGTGCTCCTTCTCCATAGCCATCGTCTGCATGTGGAGGATCACGGCACGTATCTAACGACAAGGTTGCTGATGCTTGTCAGCAATTGACAGTATCTCTTTCATGTCACACACGCATTCCATCCTTTGGAGATGATCCATCAAGCAAGAATTTGGACACCATTATTGCCTGCCTTCCTTCGTCCAGTTATATCTTCACCAATAGTAATATAATTCTCGATTATATTTTGATTTAATTCTTGCAACAAGATCAATAGTTGACACAGTAAGAAGGGATCCAGTTAGGGTGGAGCATTGGGCTCGACCCGACTCAACTTGGGAAAGCCCGACCCGATCTCATCAATTTTCCGTGGGCCTTGGGTCGGGTCGAGGCCCTTTTTTTCAGCAAACTGGGACCCGGTCCGGCCCAAAGCCTGTGGGATTGGGCTCGGGTTCGGGTCGGGCTCGGGTCGAGCTCAATCCACACTTATTTTGATTACATGAAGATGCATTTCGATTTCAATTTATTGTTATGGATATAATTCATACATAATACATGAATATTAGATGTATTGTTACGATATAATATTACTATTGATGGATGAATGAAATATTGGATGTATTGTGACTATAAATCCATGTCCCCTAATTTAGTTCTAATATGATATTTTGAAATATGAGGGCCCGGGCCCAGCCCATTTGTACTTCAGGTTCGGGCCCAACCGGGCCCGAGCATAATATTTTTGAAAAACGAGGATCCGGGCCCGACCCATTTGTACATCGAATTCAGGTTGAGTCCGGACTTTTACGGGTCAGGTCAGGGTCAGATCCGGGCCGGCCCGACCCAATGCTCCACCCTAGATCCAGTTACTGCTTATGTAGGGAAATTAATTGATGCCCCTTTATTGTCTACTTTTTTTAACAATGTGCTTTCTAAAATATTAGTTAATTCATACGAATGACATTTCGATTACATAAGTTTTGTCTGTGTTCGTCTTTTTATTCATCTTATTTTTAGTGTTTTCTTTTCATCTTATTTTTACGTGTTCAATTATCGCCGATACTTTTTGAAGTCAGAGGAGATTACGCATGAGCCACTAAAAAAAATTGAGCTATAGTGACGGTTTTTTCAAAATCCGTCACTAAATAAGCCGTTGTTAAATATATAATGATAATATTATTCGTTATGAAATGTTTTTAGTACTCGAAATTAGCGACGAATATCATATATGTCGTTATATCATTAGCAACATTCCACATAGCGATGGTTATTTGTTGTTATTTTTCAAACTTCTAATTAATCGTTGCTAATTTTGAACTAAAAAAATAACGACGATTAGTTGATATTTTGAAAAATAGTAATGGATAAGCGTCGCTATGTGGACCGTTGCTAATGATATAATGACATATATGATATTCGTTGCTAATTTTGAGTGCGAAAACTCATTTCGCAATGAATAATATCGTAATTATATATTTAACAACGGCTAATTTAGTGACGGATTTTGAAAAAAGTGTCACTATAGCTCAATTTTGTTGTAGTGAGCTACTCTCTGTGCTCATTGCAACATGAAAGATTGAGATATTGACTATATTTATGGTTTAAATCGATGAAATTTTCAATGTGAGGAACTGAATTGAAGTTGATTAGAACCAGATTGAAGTGGATAACAAGGGAAACTTGCCTTTGATTCCTGATAGTAGCTATGTGGTGGATTAAGCATGCTAATTCATATTAAGCATGCGATTTGGTGGATTAAGCGTGCTAATTCATATTAAGCATGCTATTATTTTTTCCATCAAAAATATGGATTTGGCTCTCCCACAAATACCGTTATCCTATACGCTTCTATATTGCATATGCTAGGGATGAAAACGGATCAGATACGGATCGGATATGCCTATTTCCATATCCATATTCGCTTCATCTATATCGAATACGAATACGGATACGGATATGATTCGGATATGCATTATGGAAATCATATCCGTAAAAATACGGATCCGAATCCGAATCGGATATTTATCGAATTCGAGTACGGATCGAATAAAGAGCGGATCCGAATACGGATCGAATAAAGAGTGAAATCCCAATATGTATCCAATAAACATGAAATCCGAATACGGATTGAATAAAAACCACATACGAATATGAATTGATTTTTTTATCAAGGTTCATAGTGATTTTAAAAATAACAATGAAATAAAAATAAGTTCATGACAAAATGGAGTGTCGACGTGACATGTATTCTTGACCAGAAGCAAAAAGGGGATAGGATTTCATAAATTTTGTAAGCGCTCATACCCAAATAAATAGAAATTTATTAATATTGTTAATATATTGTATTATATAATGTATAATACTAATATAGCATAGGTTGTAGCTTATATTATATTAACTAACATATAAAATAATATTAAATATTGTATTCGGATATCCGGATCCGAATCCGGATGTTCAAGCTATTACCATATATGTATCCGTATTCGGAAAATGTTTACAACCTATATCCATATCCGATCCGTATTCGATTAACATTCGGATACGGATATCCGTATCCGACAATTTTTCGAATACGGTAAGCGGATATTCGGATATATCCGTATCCGTTTTCACCCCTAGCATTTGCTCAACATTTTATAACACACTACATTAGATTTTGTTGTAAAAGTTGTGGATTGGTGGGTATACATCAGGTTGGAGTTTGAGCATGTACGAGTAGGATGGAGCATTGGGTTGCCGGTCCTGACTCGACCAACAAAAGTCCTACCATGGTCCGGACTCAATATACATATGGGTCGAGCCCAGACCCCCATATTTCCCAAATATCAATATAGGGTCGGGCTCAACTCGAATCCTTGGAAACCTGAATTGACCCGACCTGGCCCATATTGCAATTCGACTTGGTATTCCACTTGTAATCAGTGCCCACCTATCCGAGATCATTTGCATATACATGCAGTGATGGTTTGATAAATGTAACTATGTGTAACTTTTTTTTTGATAAAATAGCCCATTTTTCTATATTTTTGGATTGATGTAAGTAATATGATATTTGCAGGACATGTGTTGTTCTGAAACTAAAACATCTTTAATCTGAGAGAGATAATAAAACTCCTTTAATCCGAGAGAGAGATATATGTTACAAATGCACAAAGTTAGGTTGTACACGATTTTGAATTGGGCACATACATTTACATCCATGAAATTATTCCATGCTATAATCATATATTATAAACAAACTGGGACTCTAATTTGTGGGTTGCAATATAATGGGCTGAACCAAATTGGGGCTGGGCTGGGCCCGGTCAGAATCCAGGCTCGATCCAGCGGGCTTTCGGCCGGGCCTGGATCCCCAGTTTAACCAAAAACATGGGCCTTGACCCGACTCAAGGCTTGACGAAATTTGGCAGGTCAGGGCCGAGGTTTCCTTTATTTGGGTCGGGTTTAGCTCAATGCTCCACCCTATGTACGAGATTGTTTATTTTCTTTTTTGAAAAATTATGAGATAAAAATGTGTAGATCCAATGTGCATGATTAGTATTAGTTGTTTAAAATTGCTATGTACAATATTACGTATTGTTATAGTTATAATAGGTTGTCCTCCCAAGTCCAACTCGGTAATAAGGTGTTTCTTCTTCTTTGAAAATTAAGAGGAAACCTGTGGAGGATCTCAACCAAACCATGTAAATAGTATATGGCATAAACATTATATGTACTTTTATATGAAAAGATCCTAAAAAAATTGCTAATGCATGCAACCTAAGACTTTCATTATGAAAGAATACATCGAGTTTTATAAGTGGAATAAAAACTCATCTTCGAGATAGTAAATTATTCATTGGCATCTATATATATTATATATATATATATATATATATATATATGTGTGTGTGTGTGTGTGTGTGTTGCATATTTTTTACTCATGCAATCACAATCCATTGTTCAATTGGGAGGCGGATCCAACAAAGAATCTTGATAAATTCCTTCTCGTATGTTTCTTCGCCACAACTGCCTCCCCTTCCTTCTATCTTGTCAAGTTTCAGCATCCTACACTGTCTCCACTTACATCCCCTCTCCGTCGCACCCCATTGTTTTTTCCATCCAACAGAGCGCTTGCACTTCCATGATGCATGAGTGTCCAAGCAACAAGGACTACTCGCATCCTTCTACCAGAGCTCAACATTCCACATGTTTCGACAATCCCCAATGTTGAAGTCGACGAGTGCGAAGGTCCACACACCTTCTGCCAGAGCTCAACATTCTACTTGTTGCAGTTGCATCGCCGTCGTGTTCATGAAATTGTAATCTTTTTTAGACAAGCTATGGATATGATTTTTTTCCTCTGGATAAGAATTTATAAAAAAAAATTATGCATTTCCATTTTCTTGCATCATGAGTATGGATATTGATATGGTTATGGATATCATTTTCTTAGGATATGGATCATATACATTTGTAAAATCCAAAAATACATGCACTATATAGTATCAATATATGACCTTTTATATTTGATCAAGAATAAGGTGTTTTACCCATGCAAAGGTGCATTTGCCGATTTTATGTCTTCATTGTCATTTACACACTTATATAATTATATTTTATGTACATAATTATCTTTAATACTTTCATTGATATTTTGCTTTAAAACAATATCACATTTATACCATTTCGCTTCACTGTCTTACGATATTTTTTTCACTTCTTAAAAATATTCGCCTTTAGAGATGCAAATGATTATGGATATACCCGTATCCTATTCGTCATCGTATCCATTTTATACAGATTTGGATATCATTTTGATATCCGCAAACATCCGTATCCGTATATCCGTTTTCGTATATAAATATAGTCATAAATTTATTTTTAATTATATATAACATAATTATATACCTTCTTTTACCATATTTGTATAATTTTTATGATACGAACACATTTAGTAAATTTATATCATGTGTTTTCCATCCAATTTGTATATGTTTAAGTTGATTCTAAATAGTATTTCTAACATTACTTGCATGCGATCAGTATTCGCTTTAATCCGTTTTCTAATGATACAGTAAGATAATTTTAATATCCGATAATGTCCATATCTGCATCCATATTCGTATTCAAAAACAGATAAATATAAGGGATATTTACACCCATAACCCTGAGTAATATGGTAATTACCCCAGAAACCCTCTATAAACACGAATTACACCGTGGATCCTGAATAAATACTTCGTTTTACACTCATAACCTTCCGTTAGTTTTATGCATTAACTCAACCATATGGTGAGTTAATCTAACTGATCCGCGAAAACGGCTACGATTAATCAAAATTAAAAATAAATAAAATGACTTGCAAGAGTTGCGGGGCTCCCAACACATAGGAGGTCTTGTAGGAGGGGTTGACGATGGTGAGGCTGCCGGCGGGGATCGGGGGTGGCGGGAGGCCTCCATGATGGTGAAGGTCGCAGGAAGGGGCTTGCAGGAGGGAGAGGGGGCGTCGCGGGGTGGGGGGGTCAGGCGGAGACTGGAAGGGGGGAGGTGCTGCGTGCGGGCTCGGATGGAGGTGGAGTTTGAGGTCGCAGGCAGAGACGCAGGGAGGCGGAGGGGATGTGCTGCAGGCGGAGACCGAGGGGTGTTGGGTTGCGGGCTCGGCTGGGGTTGCGGGCACAGACGCGGGGAGGCGGAGGGGGTGTGTGTGTGCCGCAGGCGGAGCCAGGGGGAGGGGAGGGGGGGCTACTTGCGGGCTCGGAGGGGGTGGGTTTGGGGTTGCGGGCGAAGGCTATAGGCGGGGAGGCGACCAGGGAGAGGGGGCTCCTTGCGGGATTGGAGGGTGGGTGGGTTTTGGATTGCGGGCGGAGGCTGCAGGCGGGCTCGGAGGGGGGGTGGGTTTGGGGTTGCGGGCGGAGGCTGCAGGCGGGGATGCGGCTGGGGGGAGGGGGGGAGCTGATTGCGGGCTCGGAGGGGGTGGGTTTGGAGTTGCGGGTGGAGGCTGCTGGCAGGGATGCGGCCAGAGGGGGAGGGGAGCTGCTTGTGGGCTCGGAGGGAGGTGGGTTTGGGGTTGCAGGCGGAGGCTGCAGTCGGGGATGCAGCCAGAGGGAGCTGCTTGCGTTCTCGGAGGGGGGTGGGTTTGGGGTTGCGGGCGGAGGGGGATGTGCTGTAGGCAGGGATGCGGCCGGGGGGAGGGGGGTGGGACTCGACGAGGCGGGGAGCTTGCAGGCGGGGATGCAGGCGGGGGGGGACTCGACGAGGCGGGGAGCTTGCAGGCGGAAGGGGAGGAGGGGGTGTCGACGAGGGGGTGAACGGGAGGTCAGCGGAGGACGTCGAGGGGGGTGCCTGACTGGAGGAGGAGGAGGTTAGGCGAGGGGCTAGAGGAGAAGGGTACAAAATATAAAATAATGGAAACTTTAAAGGTATAGAATGTAAAATAATAGAAACTTAAAGGGTATAAATATAAAATACATAACGGATACCGTCAATAGTTAACGGTAAATTGGATGGAAGATAACACAGGGTTATGAGCGTAAGAGTTAATTGCTATTCAAGGTCCTCGGTGTAATTCGTGTTTATAGAGGATTTCTGAGATAATTACCATATTTATTCAGGGTTATGGGGTAAATATCCCTAAATATAAAGCAATACCTATATCGGTATCTGTCCGTTTGCACCGGCTTAGTACTAGTCCATAACATATATAAAGGAGGAGCCCGCCGACATTCCAATTACCTTTTGATCAAAAAATTCCCATTTTGACCTTCACGTCTCCCGCACCTTTCCAAAATTGCCCTCCCATCATGCCGCCCGAACTCCTACTTAATTTCTATTTCTAACCTCAAGTTTCTTCGTCATTTACGAGTTCACCTTTTCTA
The DNA here is from genome assembly GCA_037367405.1 of Ottelia alismoides. NCBI lineage: Eukaryota > Viridiplantae > Streptophyta > Magnoliopsida > Alismatales > Hydrocharitaceae > Ottelia > Ottelia alismoides. The sequence goes on from JAZKJV010011879.1 coordinate 28,526, forward strand.
TCTGGCACCTTGGCCGCCGTCCCATGGCACCTTCACCCTCCAATCCCACACTGCTCAAAGTTTCGTTGTTAATTTCAAAAAACTAAAAAATAAAAAATTAGGTCCGACCAATGGTCGGATCGAGTGACCTAGATTGACCCAGTTTGATGGTTTGATAATTTAAGAAAAGGTCTAAATAATGAAATAATGAGGGTTTTACCATGTATGCCCTTCTTAACTTCTGTGATATAAGGTATGTCCCTCTCTTTTTATAATAAATGTTATGTAAATACTTTCTTAAAGTAATTTCCTTAAAACACCTATAAATAAATGATTACAATATTATATTCATATATAATTCTAGAAAATACGACTTTGTAGAGTTTTACACGACATAGGCAACCATGTTATTCCTTAAAGATATGAAATTTCTAATGATTATTTCATTGATATATAAATTTATACTTACATATATGTATTCAGTTTTATTGGTTAAAAAACCGCTTTGACCAGTAAATTAAGCCTGATTTGGTTTTTTCCGAATCGATAAGAATGATGACATCATGCTGACGTCATCACCGGTCCGACCGGTTTGTACCGACGGTTCGACCGGTTGGCCCAAACTGAAGATTGACCGGTTCAATGTCCGATCCGATTTTTAAAACCTTGGTTCAAAGTCTTGTCTTATGTCATGGAGCACCACGTGATCATTGATTTATCTGCATATTGACCCGTGACTTCTGCTTATATGAATCAACTTGAAACTTGAAAAGTATTCTACAATAACAAATCTACCCATGTACATGGAATAAATATAAAACCTTATAAATTTTATATTAAATAAAATACATATAAATATGTACAGTGGAATAAATGTATAAGGCCTTATAAATTATATACTAAATAAAATACACAAAAATAAAATAAAACCAAAAAAAGCATTATATACATAATAATATACTATAATACTTATCATAATAGTTTTGCTTGAACACTATATTCATTCTCTTCTTTAATAAAAACGATATAAAAAATACCATTTATTTCAAAAATCTCATAAACATTCAAATATTAACATAAAATTCCAAAAAAAAAATCCAGCTAATAACATTTGTTTTGCACCATCCAATCACAGAATGTAGATACAGAATCCATCGCCCCGTTTTTTCCAAAATCAATTAGTAGTGTGTAAACTACTTCATAAACACACGTTAATCTTACAACTTGGCTATGCACCTGATTGGATACATGTTTTGTATTGAAGACTACAGGCAACTTTAAGATTATCTACATGATGTATATATATGGGCCTTTCATCAACAAACGTGATGTAACACATAAGGTCAAGAAACTCTACCGAATTCTTATATGAAATAACCATGTAACTCTAAGCAAAAAAAAACCATTTTGTCATTTATCCAACACTTGACGAATGTACTTAAGACATATGCATTTGAAGTTAAGAACCATTAATTAGATGTAAATATTGGTTCCCCGTGTGAGTCTTTAATGATATGACTTTGTATTAATTGGCTTATAAAAGATGATTGAGACTCGATACAATGCTGAACAACAAAATGTATTAGTCGATTAAGATGAGAACGGTGTCGAGAAGATTGCAACACCAATATGTTCTGAATTCGATAATTGCACATATTTGTACGTTCTTTGTGAACGTCCTTTAAATAGGCCCCGAAGAAGTTTCATCATTTTAACTCAATGATTGCAGTCGTAGATACCTTTTAGTACTAATGTTTTGATGATGTGATTATATTGGCAAAGTTATTATAGTTAAATCATGAAAAAACAAAAAATTTGACAAATAAATTGCTCTCTAAAGCGTGATTGAGATCTCCCTCCATGCCTCCTCCAGTTGCACCCCATTCCAAGAGTTTGTCCTCTGTCGCACCCTTCTCCCTTTCTCTCCTTCTCCGGCACCACCATCTCTCCGCTACTGAACGTCCCATCCTTCAAAGATGCTTTAAACTAATATCTAGCATCCCCTTGATTAGGAAAATAGATAATAGAGCTGTGTATTTGATGGGTGGAATTATGCTCAGTTGCCAATTTTAATGATTTTAAGCAATAAAGAATGGATATTCTGTCACATATGCCGATTTTTGTAAGCAAATCTCCATATTCATGCTAATCAGATTTTTGAATTTTATGTGATTTCTCGAAATTTTTTAAAGAGTTTTTCCTGATTTTTAATTAAGGAAACTAATGATGTATTTTTTGTGAGTATAGTTGAAATAAATATACCCTAGCTAACAAATATGCTACTTATATTATACATAATTTTCTCATAGATTTTATGTTTAGATGAAATGCAAGCCCTTCATTACAAAATTATGCACAATTATACTCTACTTATGTATATAAATTCCTACTTTGGATATCAACTCAACACTGTAACGCCAATTCATTCTTCATGTGCAGCGAACGGGTATGCACGATATTGCAAAATTGATATCACCATTCTCATGTCAACTGATTTCTTGTCCTTCGGTTTTCATGTAATATTTTTTATTATTGCATATTTCTTTAGACAATGATTTTTTCTTTGTTATATTTTTGGCGGGCGATTATACATTTGCCATAAATTGACAAGGGATCTTGACGTTTTTGTAATTTACCTTCATGTGCAAAGCACATGTTCCTGCTATCCATTAACATATATTAATTGAGAGTACTTCCATCAACCACCCATTAAATTTTACCGTGAAAGGAAACTAAGTATTTTAAATGGTGTATTTCAAAACTAGGATTGCATGTGATCTAAGGTTAAAAACTTAATTTACTCAAGTAAATTAAGTTTTTTAATCGTAGACTATATCATTTAAAGCTTGGAATATTCATATCATAATATTTCGTGTCTTCTTTGACAATTTTCCTTTGTAAAACCGAAATATTTCCCTTTACACTCATTTCAGAAATTTGTGCATAGATTTCTATTTTAAATAATTATTCCAAAATATGTGGTATTACAGATTCGAGTATATAGTTCCTCACTTTCTCACAATACATGGTATTTAGCCTTCGATTATAATTTTATTTTTTGACAAGTTCTCTCTCCCCATGCTTTCGACGGGGTGTGCACACATGTATATTGCATAATCTTATATCCAATCTTACTTTCATTAGATCCAAAATGATAAGCAAAAGAATAGCCATTGAAATTCAGAAAATTGAATATCTTAATGATAGTAATTATGAACTTTGGAGTAAAAAATCTATTTTGATCACATGTCATACTATAATACGCACTTGGTAGTCTTTAAGTCCTTGTCTATCGTGATATTTTTATTTTTGCGTTTTTTGAGTGATTTGAGCATGTGCGAAGACCACGTAATTATATTTCCAAATATATTTACATCTCATGCATTAAGTTGTAGATCATATGTGTGAAAAATATTAATTACCTATTAATTTTTATTTGAAATGAATGGTTGATTATGAGAATGATATTATTGATTAAAATAAAATTTGATTTCTTTCCATTATTATTTTTCGATATCTTTTAGTTTCTGTATTTTTGTAAACAATGTTGTCTTCGACGCCTCCCCGCATTGCACGGGGCTACCACTAGTATATAAATAAGAAGAAGGAGACGTCTTTCCAACACATACGTCCACATCAAGAACGGCATGCTGTCATGCACTCCGCACTTGCTCAACACATACGTCCACATCAAGAACGGCATGCTGTCATGCTCTCCACACTTTGCTCAACACATACGTCCACATCAAGAACGGCATGCTGCCATGCTCCGCACTTGCTCCTATCCATGTCTACAAGGCAGAAGCAGAGCACCAAAGAGAGCAAAGGGCTTCTCCTCCCGCAGCCATGGAAGGAGATCAGCACCATGCACAGCAAAAAGAGACCCACGTGCTCCTCGTCTCCATCTCAAGCCAAGGCCACCTCAACCCCATGCTCGACCTCGCCCGTCGCCTCTCCCTCCTCGGCCTACGCCCCACCCTTGCCACCTTGGACACAGCACGCCAACGCATCCTCCTCCGATCCTCCTCGACCCTCACCTCCTCACCCGTCTCCTTCTCCTTCTTCTCCGATGGCCTCCCCCCTTCCTTCGACCGCTCGAACGACCTCCCCACCTTCTTCCACCACCTCCGCGTCCATTCCTCCTCTCACCTCGACCACCTCATCTCTTCCTCCCCCCACCCCTTCTCCCTCGTCGTCACCACCCAGTTCCTTCCCTGGGCCTCCCAAGTCGCCCTCCGTCACCGCCTCCCTTGCGCCCTCCTCTGGATCCAACCCTTCACCCTATTCTCCCTCTTCCACCGCGACCCCGCCACGATCCCCGCCACCTTACCCTTCGTCGCCGACCTCTTTCGTGAGCTCTTCACCGAATCCCTCAAGAACACGAATTGGGTACTCGCCAATTCCTTCCGAGACCTCGAGAACCAACCCGCCATCGAATCCCCGCCCGTCCTCTTTGTGGGTCCTCTTGCCTCCTCTTTCCGAACCGAGCTCGACATGTGGGAAGCCGACGACAGCTGCATGGAGTGGCTCGACGAGCGGAAGAAAGATGGGTCCGGGTCTGTTGTGTACGTCGCCTTCGGCAGCCTCGCCAGGCCCTCCCCAGCGCTGGTCAGAGGCTTGGCAGATGCAATGGAGGTCTCCGGGCACCACTACCTGTGGGTGGCGAAGGACTACGACGTGGGAGGTGGGGAGAGGGGGAAGGTGGTGGGTTGGTGCGAGCAGAGGAAGGTGCTGGAGCACAGGGCCGTCGGGTGCTTCGTGAGCCACTGCGGGTGGAACTCTGTGCTGGAGGCCGTGGCGGCAGGAGTACCGGTGGTGGGCATACCGCAGTTCGGTGACCAGCACACGAATGCGGGGATGGTGGAGGCGTGGGGGATGGGGGTGAAGGTTGGGGAGGTGGAGGAGATGGGGACGAAGATAAGGGAGGTGATGGGAAACGAGGAAGTGATGAGGACGGCGAGGGAGCTGAAGGAGAAGGCCAGGAGGGCGGCGGGCGAAGGCGGGAGCTCCTTTGACAACTTGAGGAGGTTTGTGGATGAGGTTAAGGGTAGAATCGTCCATTCACAGAGCAAAGTCGTAACAAAGGAAGATCGATAAGACCAGAGAGGGTCCCCTGTATGTTGTGACTGTCCGATCTCCATCCAACGGATCTGTTAGGTCGTTAATACATAGAGATCGTGTTGGTTATGAGCGAGCGTACGATGTTTTGAAAGAATAATTATTTTTGATGTTTTATTAAGAGTGGAGTGAGGATGTGACGTTGTATTATATACAGGGGTGGAATGAGAAATTTTATTCAGGGATAGAGTATATATCTATCATGTATAAGTAGAAAATGAAAAAAAATGTATTTTCATATGATAGTTTTTAAACAGAGTTAACAATTTCAAATGTGATTTTTAAAATTTGATAAACTTACCGTGTAAATGTTATTTGAATTTTTTAATAAGATATAAAGTATTTTTTTTCAATGGTGATTTTTTAATAATTTAGTTAAAAGTTTTCATATTTAAAAGGAAACTACAAAATTTATTTCATTTACAAAGAGAATTAGAAATAATGGGAGAGATAAATGAGTCCCAATATCACTATATAGCAAATTATGCTTATAATGTTAATATATTTAAAATGAGTAGAAATATTGTTTAACAAAGAGAGAATGGAATTAATTTGTTAAACAAAAGAAAGTATGGAGAGAGAGGTAAATTGAGTATATCTAATTTTTTTAACAAAAATTGCAAGAATGGGATTCAAACCTGTGTTCATTAATTAGAGGGAACAACACTTTACCAATAAGATAGTGAGCATTTAGTGATAATATTAAACATTGGTTAGTCTGTATTTAAATTTTAAGCAGGGGTCGTATCAAAATTTAACAATATTATATAAGTGAAATGTAATAATTAAGGAGGGACCACGGTCCCTCCAAACTATATGCTAGTTCCGTCCCTGATTATATAAATTTTTGTTGACGTGAAATTTCTTCCGGCAGTATTGGGTTTTGAGGTTTTTCTATTGATTGAGGAGATTAAATTGTTATTTTATCATTTAATAGTAATGTTAATATACTGTTTAAACATGCATTAAACTGGCCTCAAAATTAGACTATTTACTCGATGTTTGTTATAAGAACAATCGTAGTAGCTTCTAATAATTAAAAATGCAATACTTATCATGTTCCCACAACCGCCTTATTCAGATTTGTTTATATTTGATGTGTATTTAAACATTTCGCCCATAGTCTAACTCCTTTTGGAAATAACTTCAAAAATAAGGAGGTTGTTCTTCTTTTCTCTCCTTCATACGATTATCCTTCCCACTTCCCTCTATTCTTATTCTATCTTATTCATATCTTTATTTCACCTTACAGTGAGCTCATTGCTTATTTAGATAAGAAACCATTATTCGTAGCATTATAATCAACAAACCCCGTCTTGAAAGGTTTACTATTGTTACAAATCCGTCGTAATCCAACACTATTACTGATCAAAATGGATTTGTATATCATTACAAAACGCAAAATGATTCTCAAACCCAAGATAGTACTTCAAAAGACATCCATCTAACGTGGTACATGACATGTCTGCCCGCATCAGATGGTAGGTTGGTGTTGCGTTGATGGCTGCGTGCAATGATCATTACGAGAAGGAGAAGCCAAAACACATATCTAATTTGTATCTATACTTTGAGTACAATTGAACAATAAGCTAGAAGGAAAAAGACCAAGTAAGGTTTATTTTTTTCCTTTACATTGTAGTTCATTGCAATAGCAAGTAAGATTCATTCTCTCTTTAGTTAGAGTAATTAAGGTTCATTTTCTCCTTCACTTTGAGGTTTTTGATAATATTGGTGATATCTCAACATAAGGATGTATTTATGCAATTTCCTTATTTGTTTTCCAAGCAACAAGCCAAATCTTGGAAGTTCTTTGTGTATTGCATGTGGTAGGTGGATTAGGTTTTATGGTAGGTGGTAGTACCTAGCACACACCCCATGGTAGATGTCACACCCATAAATTTTCATGATCAATAATGTACGTGCAAACACGATGGCAAATGCATTAGCATGAGCAATGCAGTAATACTTCAAAAGTTGTTCGCATGAGCGATGAGCTTGGAGGTAACATTAGAGTCTTGGGGTTCATATATCTTATTGGATATGTGGACAATGTATTCAATGGTGAGGGGAGGAAGGCATTGGGGTTTGGGATGGAGAAGACACCATACCATATAAAGATTTGAGGCTGACGGGGTTTGTCGAGGGCATTAGAAGAGGATGTGCTGAAAGTATGGATGCAAACTGTCGAATATTGATATAAGTGTTACCATATCCTTATCCTTTTTAAATACGAACTGTGATGCCGATATGAATGCTGACAGATATGAAAACTATGTTATGTATTCTTAAAAAACAGACACTTATTGCATATGAATAATATTAGGTATACTATAGATTACATGCATTAAAAAACTATTGTTATAAATATACATTAAATGTGTTTATATAATATAAAATATATGGTGAAAGAAAGAATAAATTTATATTATATGTAATTAAAAACAAATAAGTAACAAATATATTTATATATGAAAATAGATATAAGCAACTGAGGGAGGGGAGCAGTTCATTTCTCTTTCTCTCATCATTCGTTATTTTCCCTTCTTAACGAATATCGATTTTTCCATTAAATAAAATGTAAAAACTTTCTCCTGCAATTGTTGTCATGTTAAACAAAATTCTCGTGTAAGAAGAGTTTTCTAAACCATAAGCTAACATGTCTTTCTTGCTCCAATATTTTTGTGAAATCAACTAGTTGGGGTTTTCTATTCAATAATTGATTATCATAGTGTTAAAGTATCGTAGTTAAGGTATATCCCCTCATAAAAAAATATCCTCAGCAAAAACTACCCGAAATGACAATTCTTAGGGCTTGTTTGATAATTGGGTTTGGCTGGGTTGAGTAAACTGTTGTGAATAATAACTATTTAGATACTTAAGAGGGTTGGAATGAGGAATGTGATGTAATGTCATATTGGTTTGTGATGGAATTCCAATCCAGGAATAAAAAGGGGCAAACCAGGTTACCTCAGGGTAACCTTATAACCAAACAAGCCCTTATTGCATTAATCAATAATTGTTGCTATATAATTTTTTATTTTTTGAATATTCTTAAATAAATTTTAATGTAATTTATAATGAAAATTATGCAAATAAATTATTTTTATTTCAATTAACTAATAACAATTTTTTTAGGTCGAAAATATATATATGAATAAGAACTACCATATTCATATAAAGTTCCCATAATGAAAATTTTTAGTTATTGAAAAGTAATTTCATTGTATATTTTATGATGATTATTAATAATTCATGTTGAAAATTATAGATAAAGTATCCATAATGGAAATGTACATGAAATAGTTTTTTTTGTTACATAATACATCGCGGGGATGGGGAGATATTGTATAAAAAAGTTATTTATATTATATAATTGTATGACGTTGAAAATTGTAAATAAAATTTGTTATATTGGTAATAAAAAAATAGATAACCAATAATTTATGTTGAAAACTATGGAGTATACATAGTGAAAAGGATCCCAAACTATATATTTTTCTATATACATTGGTGGGTGGATGTTCATGGGAGTTTGTATCTATGGAAGGATTTAAGGGACTCTTTCGTGGACTCTTGGAAAATTATGTAGATAATCTTTGCCATTTGTCCTTCAACATAGAAAATTCACACAAAATGCAGAGTCTTTTTCCTTAGCTTCACCGATATAGGATAGATCTTTTAAGTGGATCAATCTATATCAGATATTGCAATATCGGTTATGCTCTTATGAGCTATTGCAATATCAGTTTTGCCCCACCTTTTTTGGAATATCAGTTGTGTCCCTATCTTCTTGTAAAATTCACAGTTCTATCCTTTTGTAATATTAGTTGCGAAGGGCAGAATTGTAAATTTTGTAAGAATGTTGGAGCACAAATGGCATTCCAAAAAAGGGAGGGGCATAACTGTTATTGCAATATCTTAGAGGGGCACAACTGATAAAAACTCAATTTTTCTAAAAAAATGAAGGTTATTGGTAATTTATTATTCAAATATGTGAAAAGGAAATATAGTGGGTTATTTATTACGGAGTCCTAGAGCTCGTTTGGTTGATGGGTTGGAGTGTGTTTGGGTAACCAGATTGGAATAGTAGTTGATTGAGATGGTTATGATGGTTGGAGAGGGTTGGAATAAAGAATGTGATGTGATGTCACTATAATTTGTGATAGAATTCCATCTCATCAAAAGAGGGGGGTAAACCGTAAGATTATATAATCATGATGTGATCATTTATCTTGAGGGAGTTTAAATAAGAATATCTTGGAAACAAGAACTCATGATAGAACACCGCTTCAGTTGACATAAAATGGAGAGCAAGAAAAATTGGAAAGACTCAAAATGATTTGTAGAAATCCTCATTTGATGTCAATTCCTTGGATTTTTTTAGCACTTGTGCCCTCTTAATTCTGCAATATCAGTCATACCCTTCTTTTTGAAATATCAATTGTGCTTGTATTCTTTCACAAAATTCATAGTTCTGCCCATATATTGAGGTAAAGGCATGACTGATATTACAAAAGAATGGAACTGTGAATTTTATAAGTATATATGGACATAACCGATATTGTAAAAAAGTAAGGGTGGAACGGATAAGAAAAACCCTCATTTCTATACAAGGACGTGACCGTGCGACAAATGTTATATTAAGCAATGTTTTTGAAACCGAATCGGAAACCTTACCGAAATGGTCGAATCGGGTGAACCATGTAATCAAACCGGTTCAACCCGATTATGACGCCATCATTATTTAAAATCGGATTAAATCGGACCAGTGAGAAAAAAGTGGTTGAACCGGATAATCAAATCGAAATGAATATATATATATATATAACATATACTTAAATATGCTTGACATATACATAAAATGGTTAAATTGGGCTGCCCCCGGGGGGGAGCTAACTTGGCTCCCCCCGCCCCATTTCGTCCGCTTTTTTTTTTGAAAATTTTTTATGTGGAATTTCATCACTATATCCATATATTATGTCATTAAAATTTCGTGCGAAACAGAGACTCCTACTGCTTCCATCCAGACAATCATTTTTTGACGGTAACAGAATTGCTAAAAACGACCCCGTCTGGATGGAAGTTGTAGAAGTCTCTGTCTTGCACAAAATTTTTATGACATAATATAGGGATATATTGATGAAAATTCACGGAAAAAATTTTCAAAAAAAAATAAAAAAAACAGACGAAATGGGGCGGGGGCGGGGCAAGTTAGCTCCCCCAATGGGGGCAGCCCCATTTTACCCTAAATAAAATACATAGACAATTTATATATTTCACACTGTACATAAAATATTTTTTCATATGTACCATCAGATGTCATACAAATATATATGAGGAAAGGGAAGCTGCTCCATGCAGTTCCCTCAATTTTTTTATTTTTTGGGGAAAATTATATCATGTATATTCATCTATATATCATTCATATAGTCATTCGAATTTCATCAGAAACAGAGACACATATGTCATCCATCTAGAATAGGTAATTTTAACGGTCTTAAATTTGTTGTAATCAACATGTTCTGGATGGAGGGCATATGATTCTCTGTTTCTGACGAAATTGGAATGACACATAGGAGGGATATATAGATGAATATACATTATGAAATTTCGTAAAAAATCAAAAAATTGGAGGAAAATGCTCCGTGGAAGTTCATGGGAGTTTGATATATAGGAGGGATATATATAAGTAAAATAGGGCTGCCCCAAGGGGGAGCTAACTTAGCTCCCCCCACCATACTTTCTTCAATTTTTTATTTTTTTGAATTTTTCCCGTGAATATTCATCACTACATCCCTATATTATGTCATTGAAATTTCATATGAAACAGAAACTCATACGGCCTCCATCCAGACAATCATTTTTTAACGGTCTCAGGATTTTTAAATCGACCCCGTCTGGATGGATATCGTAGGATTCTCTGTTTTGCATGAAATTTGAATGACATAATATAGGGATATAATAATGAATTTACATAATTTTTATTTTAAAAAAATAAAAAAACACACGAAAAATGGGGCGGGGGAGCTAAGTTAGCTCCCTCAAGGGGGCATACACATTTTACCCTATATATATAATTTGGACAAGTTGCTTTATAAAATAATAATAGTTTTAGTATATTTAAAATATATTACAATCAAAAAGATATGTTAGAGTAGTTGATTATGAGTTTTAAATTGGTAACCAAAAGTCATGGGTTCAACTCCCACCATTAGCATTATTTAAAAAAATTTAAAATTTTAATGCGGTTCAACTTTGGTTGATCTTGGTTAAATCGGGTTAACAATAATAGATTGAATTATGTGGGTTGTTTCAAATTTAAAATTCAAGCCAAATCGAGAAGAATTGGTTAACTGGACTGATCCAGGTATGGTTCATCGATTGGACCGGTCGAACCGACCGGCTCGGTCAGATTTCAAACAAAAAATGATATTAAGTCACATGATAAGTCACATAACCAGTGATTAAACGAAATTTTGAGTAACGTGGACGAATAATTTGTGGAAACCACGTCCACAAACTGGTAATCCGTCTGTAGCAGGGTTTAGAAAATCGGACCGACAGATTAGATCGGGAGCCAGCTTCGATCTGGATGGTTCTACCGGTTTTATGTAATTAATTCAAAAAAAAGAAATAAAAAATCGAGTCCGACCGATTGTCGGACCGGGTGGACCCGAGTGGTTGTACTGAGTTGACCCGGATTGAGCCGGTTTTGATGGTTTGGTAAATTTTCAAAAAAAGTTTTAAATAATGAAATATTAGGGTTTTTTACCACTTGTGCCCTACTTAACTTCTACAATATCACTTATCCCCCTCTCTTTTTTGAAATATAAGTTGTGCTCCAACTTTCTTAGAGTAATTTTCTAGAAACAACTATAAATAAATGATTACAAAATCGTATTCATATATAATGCTAGAAAGTGTGTCCAACTTTTGTAGAGTTTTACTCGAAATAGATTTTGTTATTATATTGAAAGATTTGACATTTTAAATGATTATTTCCTGATATATAATTACATACTTACATATATGTAACCGATTTTATTGGTTCGACCTACTGGACCAGTAAATTAAGCCCGATCTGATTTTTTCCGAATCGGTAGGAATGACATCAGTCCAGCCGATTTGGATCATGATCTGATTCGATTGGACCAACTAAAAAACTGACCGATTCATTGTCGGATCTGATTTTTTTATCCGTCAAATGCATCAATTACCGTGCTTGTCACGGCTCTATCGGAGGACCATAAGATGAGGAATATATTATTTAAGTCCTGCTCTATTTTCCCTAACATATTTCCAATGAAATAATAGCATTTAAAAGCCCTTTAATTACATCACATCCCCATCCCCTGCAATCTTATTTTATTTATAACGTTTTATAGAGATTTAAGTAAGAGCTAGTTTTATAGGGATTGAAGTGTGATTGGAAGCTTTAAGAGTCTTGGGGTAAAAAAACCATTTAGAAATAGTTATGATCTTCTGGACAGTAGATTATCTTGGCTGACTTTCTGGGCCTACGGTTCACATCATGTTAAATGGGAAGTTGTATGTCTCTCAAAAAAGGAGGGGGGCTTGGGCCTGCGCTATCTTTGCTCCATCTGAGAGGACATGATTGTTATGTGGTGTGGAAAAGTTCTCTCCGATGATAACTCTATTTGGGCCTCTTACATGCGCGATAGATACCTAAAGGGTGGAACCCTCATGAACTCCAACAAGGCCTCGAGAGACTCTCTAGTCTGGAAACATATCTTGGGCGTCTGCCACAAGTTGACCCCCCCCCCCCAGTGGTGGGAATGTTGAGTTCAATGTGCATCTCTCGGCCCTTAACCTTTAGAGACGCCTTCAACAAGGTGAGGAATAGTGCGGAGATTGTCCCCTGGGCAACCATTCTTTGGAACCCGAAGGTGATACCTAAACATGCCTGCATACTCTACCGGGCTATCTTGGATCGCCTGCCAATAATGGAAAGGCTCACTAGACGAGGCTTAACTCCTAGTGATACTTGCGACCTCTGTCAACTGACGGGGGAAACGACTTCCCATCTGTTCTATTCGTGCATCTTCTCGGCAGAGGTCTGGGAGGGGGTCACCTCAGCCCTATGCATCCCAAATCTGGGGGCACATTGCTTACATTCAATGCTGGATAATTGTACAAGGATTCATTGCCACTACTTGAAAATGAAGGCCGTGGTAGTACTTGTGGCAACTACTTGGGCAATATGGGAGGAGCGCAAGTACAGATGGACCGATGGATGAATCTCCTCTCCATAGGAAATGATTTGGCGTGTCTCAAGAATGGTGTCAACAATTCTAAACTAGCCACCTCAGGCTTGCTCCTCATGGTTTTTGTTCCCTTTATTCTCCTTCGTGTTTTTGTCATGGCCAAGATGCCCAGATAGAGGCTCTACGACCTTTTTTGTAACCACAAGTTTTTGTTTTTACAATTATATACGAATACTTGCTTAGAAAAAAAAGATATTTTACGGATTTTTATGTAGTATTTATTATTTATATTAAATTATGGAAGGAAGAAATTTGTTTTATAAAATAAACTTTTTACTGTATATTTAGAATCGTACGTATTTCTTAGAATTTGTGACTTCTATGACATATTTTTGTTGATGCAAATATGTGTCATATCAAAGGAAATAATATTTTACATGTCTTAAAAATAATATGATTATGATATGCTGTAACGTCCCGGGCTTAGATCCCCGGTCCATTATCGAGGAAAACTGGTCCTGACAACTTGTTGAGTTCGGACCCAAATGGACGTTGACAACCACCCAAAATGCTTAAGCCCAAGTTGTCAAGTAGTAGTCCCCACTTATAAACCACACCCACACTTTGTGAGTTTTTCATGTGGTACTATGTTTGGGTTGGGGTGTTACATATGCATCTATGCTAACCAAAAAATTATTGGATTTTGCGACCAGATTAAAGGTATCTGAATAAAATTAGGATGAAAATGGAATTTATTACTTGAATAAAATTAGGATGAAAATGAAATTTATTACTTGATGTACATGACAGTTTATGTGGGTGTAATATTGGCAGAACCATGCCTCCATTTTATTGGCAGATTTTGATAAAATATATAAATATGACCAACCTCTTTATCTTCCTAGGCAATGATAATATGAAATTATATTTTTAGTTGAATTCTTGGAATCTTTAGATGCAAAAGATAATAAAGATGATTTGTCAACTTCAAAATATTAGTTATCAAAATTTTGCTAAAAAAAATGGTTATCTCATGTTATGTATCTCTACGTGTATGTTATCAAAATCTTACTCGAAAATATTACTAAAATGATTTCTTTGCCAACATGCAGACTTCTACTATTTATTTAAATATTCGGTACTTCTTCTAAAAATTTTGATTTTTTCAGTTTCCCACGATGCCTCTTTTTGACATCTATGGCTTATATCTTTTCTTTTATGGTTGCATATTTAATCTTTTTTGCATGCAAAAAACTAACAAGTCGTCTCCTTTTTGAAATATATATCTATTTAGGCCTTCGAAGTATTGCGAGTAATCTAGCTATTGATATTGCTCTTTGTTGGAAGTTGCATATGTCACATCTTTATTTTGACACGTAATATTTTTGTTGTCTTTAATTTGTTATCATTTCCACTTCCACTCAACCATAATTATGAAATGATGATCAACTTTATCGACCATGTAATGTTGACAACTGCAACAAATTTATAGACCATTTTAAGCAGAAGAGACGAGGTTTTAATGAGCTACTAAGGCACATCGTCTATTTTTTTTACCATTCTATTCTGTTTTTTTACATGATATTATCTCTTTTTTCGTGGTCTTTGTTTGTGAAGCTTACTCTATGAAATATGATGTTAAGTTGGTGTTTATTGTTACTAAATATGATGTTAAGTTGGTATTTATTATCCTTGAATTTTTATGTATATGTTCCTTGGTGGAATTGAAGGGGAAGGATGTGGACCAGGGTTTAAAAAATCGGACCGGACTGGCCGGTTGGACCGGGAACCAGCTCCGACCCGGTCGGTTCGGTCGGTTTTGTGAAATTAATTTCAAAAAAAAAGAAAATAAAAGATTGTTTTTGACCGGTGGTCAAACCGGGTTGACCCGGATGGTCGGACCGAGTTGACTCGGATTGACCCAGTTCTGATGGTTTCGTAAATTTTCAAAAAATAAAGGTTTAAATAATGAAGGGGTTTTATCACTTGTACCCTTCTTAACTTCTACAATATAAATTATGTCCCTCTTTTTTTTGGAATTTATGTTGTTCCAATACTTTCTTACAGTAATTTTCTAGAAGCAACTATAAATAAATAATTACAATATTATATTCATATATAATTCTAGAAAATGTGACTAGCTTTTGTAAAAATTTATTCGAAATAGGCAATCATGTTATTCTATTGAAAGATTTGACATTTTAAATGATTATTTCATGATATATAAATACATACATGTGTATATATATATATCACGTTTTATCGTCAAAAAACCGACTCGACTGGTCTGACCAATAAATTAATTCCGATCTGATTTTTTCCGAGCCGATAGGAATGATGAAGTCATGCTGACATCATCACCGGTCCGACCCGGTTGAACCAAACTGAAGACTGACCAGTTCAATGTCCGGTCCGATTTTTAAAACCTTGACGTGGATCATTAAGATCCCAAAGGATTTGGCTTAATATCAAGCTACACATGTGAACCTTTCAGGGGCTTAGATATTTCTTGAGCTAGATATTCATGTCTTCATCAAATTACTAGATTAATGATATAGGTGATATATTTTTCGTGCATCTAATCTTTTATAAAAGCAATTTTTTTTACAAAATTTCAAATACCAAATTTGGCTAATAATTTTGTTGTCAATGTTTTTTTGTAGACGTAAATCAAGTAAAGGCAATGGCAATGTATGACTCCTTTTATTTGTCTTTTCATGTTATATATTGCGAATTTGATTAAGAGAATCCATTAATTGCTCAATAAGATTATCTATTCATGATTATGAAAAAAGATGTAAGAGGTGGAGTAAATCAACCACGTTATTTACATAGTATTCTCTTGTAAGTTAATCTCTTAAGTTATAAAGCTAATTTCTATATTTACAAAATCTTAATCTCATGTGCATTTCTTCATAGTTTGAGTCACTTGAATCAATAATATTTTGATTATTAATAGTTTACGATGAAAAAATGTATATACTTGATTTTGTGTCTTCATATGTCATTTTTTTAGTATATTAATGATATTTTTTTCAAAATTTATTTTTTAAAGAATAAAAAATCGACTATTGTAATGAATTTTACATCAAATATATTTATAATTTATCAATTTATGTATATTTCATAAAAATAATTTTATCACAATTACAAAGAAAAGTTTTCGCAAGAAGATGCATTTTTAAAAGTACGCTATATTAATGAAAATGCATATTTAGATATTTATATTATAAATGCATATTTTGTTATGTCTCTATCATTATAATTATCCTTACACGTGGGTATATTTTGCTAGTTTTACTAGTTTAAATGTATCAACAACATTGCTTGAATGCTATTTAATCACCGTTCTTTCTTTATTATACAAATTATAGGATAAAAAAATCATATCATTTGTGTAAATTTATCCGTACGCATTTTTCTCCTTTGAAGAAATGAAATAATTGACCACATATGTTTATGCTTACTTTACAAGTAAGATATAGTTCCATATTCAGCTATGTTATACTTTATACATGCTTAAATTAAATTCCTCACATACTCTAATATTATCCAAAATATATAAAAATTTGAGGGGTTTATCAAGTGTGTCCCTTTGAGATATTGCAATATCAGTTATGCCCCTCATTTTTTTAAAATATCAATTGTGCTCCTACCTTCTTACTAAATTCACAGTTCTGTCATTTTGTAGTATCGATTATGTCCTTATTTTACCTTAATATAAGGGCAGAATTGTGAACTTTACAAAAACGTACATATAAACACACAACTGATAATTCTATAAAAGTATAATTGATATTGCAATATCTACTGGGAGAAAAGTAGACAAAAAACAAAAAAAATTGTCCACCGCATATTTTCCTAGTCCATTATATTATATACATTATATATATTATTATATATATGAATTATATATATGAAAGGGCGTCAATCCATTACTTTTCGTACAAAAAAATCCCATTTTACCCTCTTTTCATTTTGTTTACCATCCGTCCCCACCGAACATTCCATTTTTACCCTCGACTTTTTCGAGGGAATTATGCAAGCACCCTGCACCCTTCGCCCCTTTCCCTCCATCGATGCCACCTTCCTACCCAAACCCTACCTAGTGCTCCTTCCCCTTCCGACACCCCCTCGCCTCCTCCATGCTCGCGTCTCCAAGCTCATCCCCTCCTTGATGTAACGCCATCGGCACCGGCTGCAGAAACAAAGGTTAGGATCCCCCCCCCCCCCCCCGTCCGCATGTGATCCCACTGTAATTGCATTTCGGTCGTCTCCTAGAGGACGTTCCAGCCGTAGAAGATGGCCTGCCGGTGGCGCAGATACAGAGCTGAGATGCGGCCTGTGTGGCCGACGGTTGTAGTTTTTTCCTCCACCGCCATCTCCCCAAAGGGATGCTTCCTGGTTTATTTTTAACATTTTTAAGTAAATATTGAAGCAAAACATTCTCCCTCGTTTTTGGAGGATAGTAAATATGATTTCTTTAACTAGAATTTGGTTTCCTTTAACCATCCTTTAATTATGTTAGGCACAATCACAACAGAACTGAAGGAAATCCTCTATCTTTCTCTTAAAACGTATGAAGAACAATATAACAGTATCATGTTCAGGGCTTCAATCTGCAACAACAAATTCAGAGAACCATATTTGTCGTTTATCATTGGATAAAATGCTTCGGATACGAACGAACTACATAAAGTGCCCACCCTGATCCAAGTATTCCAACGAGAAGATCAGACCGCCTCTATTCTAAACCACGTCCAAGCATCATAATCTGGAGCAACTGAGGTCCGATTGCGATGCGCAACCTCGAGAGACCAGTTGAGCCTTCACCGGTCACCATCCTTGACCCTTGAAAACCTTTGTCAGATAACATAGAGCACTGTCAACCACAAAGTCCTGGAGCATATTGGGGAACAACATTCTACACCTCCATATCAAATCATAGCCATCCGATGATCTTCCCCGCAGCAAAATTGAGCTATCTGATTTCCATTTCCATTGATTTCTGCTCTTTGTCTAAGCATGTTGCATGCCTCGACGCCCTTCAATCATTTTCCATTGTTCCATCAGGATCGCACAACGATTAAGAAGAACAATTGATCATCGTGTGCTATTGGCGTGATTACAAACTCAATCATCTGCTCCTTGCATATTCATCTGCAATATAGCACGTACCAAACACCTATAATATGGACACTTACAAGGATATCCATGCAGCTTGGTCTAATTCCTAATAGGTCGTCAGATGTGCAATTCACCTGGTTGATCGCGTGAATTTGTATAGGTTATTTCAACCACGTGAATTTGTACAGGTTATTTGCACTCTTGTCCGATTGTCCCACCACATTTTCCATTAATTGTGTGCACAGATTTAATTTCCCATAATTATATATGTCCCCTATATATAGTATACTAGGGTGCATACCCGCGCTTCGCGACGGAAATAAAATATGTGATGCATCATCTTAATCATACAGGTATGGTCATCCTTACCTTTAATATAGTTATAAATTAACCTATAATTATCGGAATTATGATTATAAAAATACCAACGTAATATTTAGAAATGAAACTAAAAGAACATAAATAAATTAAAATAAATATGAAATATTTAATCTTTTTCAATAACAACATATATTAGATTCTTAAAGTTTACCATCTGATTGTGAAAAATACATTCTAAGTCGCTACAATAAGATTTAAAAATCTTATCCGTTGTAGTTAGTTGTGATAAGAGTTGTTATCATTGTCATTAAGTTAAAATAAGTACTATTTTAGATGGAAATTAAATTATATACATAAAATAATGGCATATAAATTCAACAATAAACAATGTAGAACATATAAGAACATAATACCACTCATAAGAAGAAATGAAATATAAACAATCAGTTATCATAGTTAAACCTAATTTGAGTAAAAATGTGATGAAAAATATAATTGTCACAACTCATTTGAATAAAAAGGTCACTTATTAAATTTACTTGTGGTGAGATTTATTATAATATATCTATTATCAACTATAAAAAACTGCAAATTTAAAATTTTTAATTTAATAAATATAATATATATGTATAAATATTAATTTAATAAATATAAAAGAAAATTACGAAATTTAAATAAATTACTAAGTTAGGACAAATTGTAACTTTATATGAGATATAAAATTTTTAATTTAATAAATATAGCAGATATGTATATATAAATATTATAATAAATATAAAGGAAAATATAATATGTATATGTAATAAATATATTAGAGGAGAGAGAGAGAAAAGAGGAGAGAAGGAGAGAGGGATAGGTTCATTGTTTGAGAAAGAGAGAGAAGAAATAAAGAAGAGAGGGAGAGAGATGCGTAACGGGCTTTGAGAGAGTGAGAGAGGGGGGACCACGTGATTTTAGGGGGGAGAGAGAGATGGGGGACCACGTGATTTTAGGGGGAGAGAGAGATGGGGGCGGGTACAATCAATTGGAGAGAGAGACGGTCGGAGTGGGATTCCGCTGGGGAGAAGAGAATTGGAAGGGGAGGGGAGAGAGTATAAAGTGCAACGTGGCACAAAGGTGGGAAGAAACCCACTAATAGTAGTAGTATAGATAAATATGTAGGGAAAAAAGGAGCCTACCTCGGCGAGTGCGGGTAACTCCCTACACCCGGTCTAATTTTCCATTATTTTTTTGATTTTTTTGAAATGAAACCTTGGAGTATTTAGATCACCATGTATCACCATGTTGTCATTCCAAATTCAACTTATCTCCATCAAGACTATCAAATTTTAACGGTCTCAGAATTGCTGAAATCGACCATGTCTAGATGAACGTGTTAGGAATGTTTATTTTGCATGAAACTTGAAACACATATTCCCCTTAACATATTAAGTAAATCCTCAGTACTTTTAATTCAAAAAAATAAAAAAATAATCGAAAAATGGGGTGGGTGCAGGGAATTTTCTCCACCCCAGGGTGCAGGCTCCCTGCCCCCAAATATGTATTAAGTAAAATATGTAATATTAAAAATAAAAAATGGTATAGTATACGTAATAAAATACTATATCATCTATAAAAGGTTTCTCGAAAAAGAATTTGATATTTTATTTTAATAATTAAAAAACAATAATCGAAAAATACACTTCGCTTTGAAAAATAATTAAAAATTCAATAAATGGAAAAGAAATCATAAAATTACATTACATAAATTTATTACATAAAATAACATCATATGCAATAAAATTATATTTACTCCAAATTTATAAAAGTCTAACTTTGTCATTAGCGACATGAGATTTTTTTGTGGTGAGAAATGACTATATTAAATAGTCCTATCGGTGTCCATGTCATTGATCATAAAATCACTCCAATTTTGGTAGGGACGAATACGTATCGGATATGGATTTGCATGCCTATTTTCTTATCCATATCCACTTCATCTCTATGGAATAAAGATATAGATATGATTCGGATATACATTTAAAAATGGCATCCTTAAAATTATGGATATGAATCTGAATCAGATACTTATTGAATCCGAACACGAATCGAATAAAGAGCGGACCCGAATATAGATCGAATAAATAGCTAATCCAAATATGAATCGAATAAAGATTGAAATCCAAATATAAACATGGAATCTAGATATCAATTGAATAAAAACCAAATATGTATACGAATTGACTTTGTTATCAAAGTTCATACGATTTTAAAAAATTGCAATGAAAACTAAGTTGCATCATGACAATGGGAGCGTCAAAGTGATCTACGTTCTTTACTGAAAGCAAAAATGGGGATAGGATTTCATAACTTCTGTTCATATCCATCCCCAAATAAAAATGAAGTTTATTAATATCATTAGTATCTTGTATTTCATAATATATAATACTAATATAATAACACGAGGTTGTGACTAATATTATATTAACTAATATATAAAACTTTAATGTTGTATTCGGATTATCGGACTCGGTTCTGAATATTCCTGCCATTACTATATCCGTATCCGTATCCGAACAATTTTTATAATCTATATCCATATTTGATTCGTATTCTATTAATATTCAGATACGAATACCCGTAAACGGTTACTCAGATATATATCCGTATCCCTCTTCATCCCTAAATTTCCAAGGATTTTCTTATAATTCTACTCATGTATTTAAGTCGTGCTACCCCCGACCTTCGTCACCATCCATCGATCTGCGATCATCTACCTTAGTCTAACAAAGGAAGAGAGAGGGAGCTTGGAGTCGGGTCAGTGACAGCAACCGCAACTCCGACAAGGACCTCAACCAGGGCATGATCCACAGTGCTTTACTGTGCTCCAGTGACCCCACTCACTGTCGAGCGTCGTCCTGTTCGCCCACGACTCGAGGTGAATATCAGAGAACCCACTACTTACCCCAATTCAGGTGAACCCCCCCCTCTCCTTCTGCACCGCTCACTCCACAACCCTTGTTCCTCCTCGACCTTCGTGCATACACATCCGCAGTTATGCAGCTCCCTCGCCTCCATTTTCCTCACCGCTCGCCTACCTTCGTCGAGCAGCCCTACCTACACGACCTTCAGCCCACTACCGTAATCCATTAGCCGGGCGTTCCATCAACCGCCGTTGCGTCCCTTCCACACCCGCCTCACCTCGCGCCGCCTCAAGCCGCTCCACCTCCAGTCGCGTGTCGGCGGAGGAGCAGACCGGAGGCTCCTCCTGCCACATCCCGTTCGTCGCTCCACTCTCGTGGAGGCCCAGCTCCGCCACCACTGTTGCCATCGTCGTCGTTGGATTAGGGCCTATAACCCTTGATCCAACGGCCAGAAGGCACCACGTCGCCGCCCCGAGCCTCGGCCCACATCTCGAGGTTCGAATCTACCGGAGCCCACCTCTTACGCCACATGGTGCCTCGGGCGCCCTCACCTCAGTCGTGGACCCGAGGTTGCCACTGAGCTTCCTCCGCACGTGTCTCGCACGTGGGGTGCGGTAAAAATTACAAAAAGGCCCCCGACATCCTCCACGATTACAAAAGAGCCCCCCTCCTACAGAGAACACGTGCAACGCACGTGTCGTCATGGGTAAATTACAAGATAGCCCCTGCGAATTTCCATAATCAAATATAAATCCTCCGGGGACTATTTTGAGAGCTAAATTTTATTTTTATTGAAATTTAGTCCCTGGAACTTCGTTATGTCTTAACTTTATCATTTGAACTCTATTTTTAGCACATGCTTAAATTTCACTGAATTTCGATTTCGGTGGGTGATCGAAATTCGACCGAAATGCCTATATCGGTCGATGGGGGGGGGGGGGGGGGGCTAGTTCAAAAAACAATCGAAATGACAGAAATTTCGGTCGAATTTCAACTGAAAAGACTGAAATTTCATTTCAATCACTTAACGAAACGAAACCGAAATCCGACTTTTAAGGCCTTGATTTTTAGCGCACAATATGTCATCTTGAAGCTTGTTATGTGCTCTATCATTTTTGCATATGTTGTGAACAGATCA
Source organism: Ottelia alismoides (assembly GCA_037367405.1). Taxonomy (NCBI): domain Eukaryota; kingdom Viridiplantae; phylum Streptophyta; class Magnoliopsida; order Alismatales; family Hydrocharitaceae; genus Ottelia; species Ottelia alismoides. Next base: position 51,337 of record JAZKJV010011879.1, read on the forward strand.
GACCTTAAATTAAATTGAATACTATATGGGGATCTCTTAGAGCCATGTAAGTTTAATTTTGACGTATTTGTACCACGTTTATCTTGAAAAAAATGTGGCTTAATTTGCAGGGACTCGATGTAGTTCAAAATTCGCGAGGATTCTCGCACGAGAAACACATTCGATAAATGAGCTAGTATATAATTAAGAAGAAGAAGACGTCTTTCCAAAAGCTCGATAAATGAGCTAGTATATAATTAAGAAGAAGAAGACGTCTTTCCAAAAGCCAACACATACGTCCACATCAAGAACGGCATGCTGTCATGCACTCCGCACTTGCTCAACACATACGTCCACATCAAGAACGGCATGCTGTCATGCTCTCCACACTTGCTCAACACCTACGTCCACATCAAGAACGACATGCTGCCATGCTCCGCACTTGCTCCTATCCATGTCTACAAAGCAGAGCAGGGCGCACTGCAGAAGCAGAGCACCAGAGAGAGCAAAGGGCTTCTCCTCCCGCAGCCATGGAAGGAGACCAGCACCATGCACAGCAAAAAGAGACCCACGTGCTCCTCGTCTCCATCCCAAGCCAAGGCCACCTCAACCCCATGCTCGACCTCGCCCGTCGCCTCTCCCTCCTCGGCCTACGCCCCACCGTTGCGACCTTGGACATAGCACGCCAACGCATCCTCCTCCGATCCTCCTCGACCCACACCTCCTCACCCGTCTCCTTCTCCTTCTTCTCCGATGGCCTCCCCCCTTCCTTCGACCGCTCGAACGACCTCCCCCACCTTCTTCCACCACCTCCGCGTCCATTCCTCCTCTCACCTCGACCACCTCATCTCTTCCTCCCCCCACCCCTTCTCCCTCGTCGTCACCACCCAGTTCTTTCCCTGGGCCTCCCAAGTCGCCCTCCGTCACCGCCTCCCTTGCGCCCTCCTCTGGATCCAACCCTTCACCCTATTCTCCCTCTTCCACCGCGACCCCGCCACGATCCCCGCCACCTTACCCTTCGTCGCCGACCTCTTTCGTGAGCTCTTCACCGAATCCCTCAAGAACACGAATTGGGTACTCGCCAATTCCTTCCGAGAACTCGAGAACCAACCCGCCATCGAATCCCCGCCCGTTCTCTTTGTGGGTCCTCTTGCCTCCTCTTCTTTCCGAACCGAGCTCGACATGTGGGAAGTCGACGACAGCTGCATGGAATGGCTCGACGAGCGGGAGAAAGATGGGTCCGGGTCTGTTGTGTACGTCGCCTTCGGCAGCCTCGCCAGGCCCTCCCCAGCGCTGGTCAGAGGTTTGGCAGATGCCCTGGAGGCCTCCGGGCACCACTACCTGTGGGTGGCGAAGGACTACGACGTGGCAGGTGGGGAGAGAGGGAAGGAGGTGGGGTTGGTGCGAGCAGAGGAAGGTGCTGGAGCACAGGGCCGTCGGGTGCTTCGTGAGCCACTGCGGATGGAACTCTGTGCTGGAGGCCGTGGCGGCTGGAGTTCCGGTGGTGGGCATGCCGCAGTTCGGTGACCAGCACACGAACGCGGGGCTGGTGGAGGCGTGGGTGATGGGGGTGAAGGTTGGGGAGGTGGAGGAGGTGGGGACGAAGATAAGGGAGGTGATAGGAAACGAGGAGATGAGGAGGACGGCGAGGGAGCTGAAGGAGAAGGCCAGGAGGGCGGCGGGCGAAGGCGGGAGCTCCTTTGACAACTTGAGGAGGTTTGTGGATGAGGTGAAGGGTAGAATCGTCCATTCACAGAGCGAAGTCGTAAAAAAGGAAGATCCATTAGAGCAGAGAGGCTCCCCTGCTGTAACGCAGGGGATCCGTTGGATGGGAATTGGACGGCTCTAGGATGCGTGTCGACTGCCGACCATTCCCGATCGTTCGATTTTCATCAATGGATTTCCTGCATTACAGCAGGGGCTGTCTCGTAATCGTGTTGGTGCTCATGGTTCGGTTTGCTTGCGGTGTTTGGATCGTCTGCCGTGGTGATGTACTGCACAACAACAGAGAACCCGTGCCCTCGCTTGTGTGGTTTCCTCTTGCCATTGTCCTTTAGTTGAAGAGGTAATGTGGACATCCCAAAAGCAACTTGTTTGCTCCGTTTGCTAATAATTCCATCTTATTCATATCCTTATTCACCTTAAAGTGAGTTATTTGTCAACATATAATGCAGTCGACATCGGCAAAGCATTATCTTTGAATGCCCAATAAAAATATGGCCGCGCTACATTTGTATTGTGTTTTGGTTGTTAATTTAGATAAGTAAGCCCTTATCTAAAACTAAGTGAACACATGTATATAAGAGTTGGATCGAAATTTGTGCCTCGAGTCGTATCGAGATCGGATTTGTATGCACGTTTGATATCAATATCATATTTTGTATTTTAACACGTATAAGTCTCAGGGTCTCATAGTGTTCTTTGTGTATTGGTTGTGATGTTCTTTCAAGTCTGCATCCTTCGCGCCTTTCTTTTACTCTCTTGCTTGACATCGTGCTCCATGTCGAACCCTCTTGAGTGGAGAATAGAGAAAGTTGTTGATATTTGCTCGGACTTTGCGAGCCTCTCACTGACCGACTTCTCTCCTCAATTCTCATCGATTTGAGATGACTCTCTTTCCAAATCAACTCCTCCTATTTGGGATGACCCTTTACCAAATTCAATAATGATTTATCTTCTTTCGAGCAAGGTCAATCCTAGGCCAATGCTCCCTTCACATTCATCGAGGATGATCCTCTACTCGGTGAATTACTCTTCTTGAATAAAATGGCTGATACACCTTTCTTGTCTTACACAGAGACGGATTTTGAGAGAAACTGATTTGGGGGCAATGCTACCTAAGAAGAACCCCGACGGCGACGATAACAACGATGCAACACTTGAGGGGATATCGGCCAGAACGACGCATCTAGAGGAAATGAACAATAACTTGGAAGCTAAGATAGAGCGTCAGAGAGCAAATCCTGGTGGAAATGAACCGCATGTTGAAGCCATGCAAGAGGCTTACAAACTAGGGGTTGGGAAGCCACATTAATGGAATAGACTTCCTGAGATTAATGAAAAAATCAAATTGAAACCTCTCTTAATTTTGTTGCTTCCTAAATTATGTAAAAATGCAAAAAAAGAACCATTCTTTTTTTGCAGCAATTTGAGGTAGGCGAGCTTTCTCCTATGTCATGGCTAACAAAGCAACCTATTGGTTGAACAATACTAGGATATAACTACGTGGGAAGAGTTGAGGGACACCTTTTTGAAGAAGCGCTACACCCTCAGTTGAACCAACCATATGAGAGCAAATATGCGATTTTCGCCTAGCTATCGTATGAGCCATATCATGAAGCATGGGAGAGATTCAATATACTGGCGAGATGGCAATGCCATGAGATTTCTAAGGCTACACTCATTCAGAGTTTCTTCAAGGTTTGACCCTTGGGCTGCAAGGGCTTGTCAGTGCTGCTTGTGGAGTTAGTTATCTAAATCGAGATGCTAAGGCCGATTGGACTATATTCGAGGAGATGGCTGAAAATCATTGAGACGAGAGAGTCGGCCTACGATCCAACTAGCCCATGATTTATGATACTCAACCAATCGACTTATGTACCCATGATTAGCATTTGAAATATATAATATTAGGAGAAATATATCTAACAAGAAAAGTAATCCGCAACATTCATTTTCCTTAACCATACATATCAGTCCATGTCCACAAATGAGATACACACTATAACTATAGAATGTGTAGCAAAAGCTCTCAAAATATGTCATCGCATTGTCTCTCAAAGAAAAACGAAATGAAATGCATAAGAAAAAAATACTCTAAAATTATGCACCTTATTAGGTGCAAGTACAACAACTAAAATCTCAATCTGCTCGAAAAATGTTATTGTTACGGCTATTGTTCAGCTATGCATGCTGGGTTCAAACGAGGGTAACGTTATAAGCAATTACTCAATAACAAGTTAAATACTGTAATTATGAATGTAAGGGTATGTGTACTTAAACTCTCTAGTGACATATGCATTTATTATAGAAACTGAATTATACCAAGTTAGTTCTAATTTACATTAGATCGCATGTTCGTTGATTTCATTTATTAATTTAATATTCACTTGAAAACATTCCCACACCGATCTTTTGATTTTCACATGTTGATTAGAGTTCACAACGATGTATAACTACAATTAATGATAATCAATCATGGATCATTACTCATAAACAAGCACACGTCAGGATGAAATTCGCAGGAGCGTAAGTGTATTTGCAGAAACTAGGATAGGCACACGTGTAAAATTAAAAAAAGTAGCAAGTATTGCAATAGTAGGTGCATTGTTAAGCTAAGGATACCAAGAATAATGAATACATAGATACAAAAAACATTTCTAAGGAAAATATAGTTATAAAGAATTAGGGCCAACTACGTTATTATGTCGAAAGCCGAATATATATTACAGGTAGGGAAAAATGAGACTGCCCCATGGGAAGAGCTAACTTGACTCCTCGACTCCATTTTCTTATTTTTATTATTTTTTTATTTGAAAAATGAATATGTGAAAATTCATCACTATATCCTTATATTATGACGTTCAAATTTCATGAGAAACAGATATTCCTACGGCCTCCATCTAGACAATAATTTTTTTAACGGTCGCATAATTGTTTAAATCGACCCCATCTGGATGGAGGCTATATGAGTTTTTGTTTCGTACGAAATTTGATTGACATAATATAGGAATATAATGATGAAAATCCGCAAAAGTATTTCTCAAAAAAATAAGGAAAATGGGGACGGGGGAGCCAAGTTAACTCCCAGCCCCATTTTATGCTTATAGGTATTTATAATTTTTTTTCATAATATTGAATTATAGGTAAAGATTTTCTAAGACATTAGGACAAAATCTTTACATAAGAAAGCAGGTATATTTAATACAAAATTAAAAAAAAACAACAAAATCCTTCTTTTAAAACCCAACAAAAACAAGACCCTAGATCCCCAACACATGCCAAAATAATAAATCGAGTAAATAACATAAAAAGTCCATGAACTACACATTTTATTTCAATGTCACATATGAACTTAAAAAATTAACAATGTAGTACTCGATCATTAAGATTTATCTCAATATAATACAGACCACCAAATTTCAATGTCACATATGAACTTAAAAAATTAACAATGTAGTATTCTATCATTAAGATTTATCTCAATATAGTACAGACCACCAAAACTCAGCTGTTCATTTTGTCTTTCTGACCTTAAATCACATTTATTCAAATTCACTTTGAAAATGAATCTTAAAGATTGCAACGAATATCTAAATTTGGTGTATACTTTACTCTAACTAGTTTTGTACAACAAAAATTGAAAAGCACAACATGTCAATAATGGGGTTCGAGATCAATAAATCAGTCAAGGACAACTTCAGACAATCTGTCGAAGACTTCTTGGATAGTTCTACCTGACTTGCGCAGGCACCGTTGTTAGAGATGCAACCTGCAATCAGTTTTTTTAGATAAAAGATCATCGATTCATTTCGTCAAAATAGAGCTCAGGAGGGGTTACAGAACCAAAATGTTCGCGGGAGCTCAAAAAAAACATCACGCAAAAGATAAGCAGGTAAAACAGAACGAAAAGTGATAACCACCCTTTGGCCCCGTATTTAGTATAATCGAGGAGTTACCAAAGGGTGGGCCAAAAGTAGTTCGAAGAATTTTTTTAATAAGATAGGGGGATTGCTGCGGAGTAAGACGGCTGAGACGGGTACGCCGAGCTTGTAGGTTCAACGGTGAAGCAGTCTGGTCGCCTGCCACTCGTGTACGGGGCCTCGGGTTCATGGTGCTGACACTTTGTTGTCTGCATCACAGTATGGGAGGATTTTAATGGGTTAGAAAAAAAAGCAAAGTAAAACCTTCATTTACGAGGGAGCAGATGTTAAGGAGGTCATGATTAGTGAAGCCTCTTTGGCTAGAGCTGTGAGCGAGAGGGAGATACCTTGGAAGAGTCTCGTACATCTCTCCTTCCAGATCAACCATCAAGCTGATGCCTTGGCTGCAGAGATCTGCCATGGGGTGGAGGATGGTGGTATTTGTAAGCTTTGGTTGAAATTTTTTTCAAATTCGCCACTGAAGTTAGCAAGATTTAAAATGCTGAATAGGAAACATGAGAATCTGTAGTCGAGGAGAAGGTGGTTTATGGTCTCTTCCGCCGCAAGGTATAAGGGGCAGGCGGAAACCAAGGGTATATTTAGTATAAGGGGACGGTCCTAGGTTTCCAGCTTTTTATGGCTGAGCATCCATAGGAAAATGGATTCTCGGGGATGAAAATGATTTTTACAGAAGTTTGAGATAGGTTTCGGGCCAAATCCACCATGTGATAGTATATTATATAGGTGGTTGGTTGGTCTCAACTTCAGTGCATTTTGTGGGATAGTGGCGGCACCAAGAGACAAAGGTTTTGGCGAGCCCATATCAAGAGTGATATGCAACAAGATGAACAAAACATCTTTCACAACCAAAGCTATGATAAATTTTGGAGTCATTATACTTCAGCTCTATCTTATGTTGGGAATGTGAGATTTAGGTATATTATTATTGTATATAAAAATAGGTTTACAATTTTACACATAGAACCAAAAATTCTAAAAAGGGATTTTTACGCAACAGATCCTATAAACTTTGCCAATCACCTCCACGACCTTTTGCATAACGTAATTACCCTATCGACCCTATAAATTACCCCAAGAACCCTCGCGAACTTCAAACAAAGTAAACACAAGGTTCATAGGATAAGAGTTGGCAAGTTTACAAGGTTGAGGGGAGAATTATGTTGTTTCAAAGGTCGTAGAGGTAATTGGCAAAGTTTATAGGGTCTGCCGGGTAAAAATCCCTTTTAAAAAGGACGAGCCACATCCGTCGGATCAAACCACCACATCAGAGCCGCGCTCTAATCCGACGGCGGGAGATGAATTTCCACTGGAAAGACGGCCTTAGCGGACCCGATTGCGCGAGTACCGGTCCGCGAGACTCGGGGCCTCCGAACCGAACCTTCACCCCAAATCGATCCCACCTCGCCCGTCGTCAACAAGGGGAAGGGGGTAAACGCCGCTTCTCCCCTCCACGAAATCCCCCTCTTCCTCCCTATGGATCCCTCGGCGGTCTCCGCCGAGACCCCCCTCGTCCAGCGGTGGCTGCACGCGGCCGGGCAGCGCTACCAGCACCTCCTGGACAAGGCCACCCCGCACGTCGCCCGGCGGTGGGCGGCGTTCGGTGCGGTGGTGCTCGCCTACGTGCTTAGGGTCTGGGTCGTGCAGGGTTTCTACGTCGTGACCTATGGTCTCGCCATCTACATCCTCAACCTCTTCATCGCGTTCCTGTCGCCACAGGTCGATCCCGAGATCCAGGGCCTCGTCGACCCAGATGGTCCGGCGCTGCCCTCAAAGTCCTCCGACGAGTTTCGCCCCTTCGTGCGCCGCCTCCCCGAGTTCAAATTCTGGTGCGCAGTCTTGGTTTTTCGATTTATTTTTTTAGAAAAAAAATCATTTTCGGGTTTTTTGTGGTCTGATTGACGAGGAGATGGAAAGATTCAAACTTTGGGGATCGGAAGCGCATACTTGTAGGAGTGAAGCTAAATTGGGATCTGAGATGGGGGGGAAATCGCCTTTCTGATCACAGCGCCTCTTGTAACCAACTATGCACGTGCACACACAAACTATGGAACCTATGGAAGGCATCAACTATGGAAGAAACTAAGCCGCGGAAAGATGTCAAATGATGAAGAGATGCCAAACTAGTAACTATAAAAGGGTTTATTTGGAATGTGATTATTGGATTGGGGTCATTCGACTCATTCCCAAATTGGAGTTACAGATTGGACTGTGCCGTTTGCTGGGTTTGAATCTATTGATTTTCTTTTTTTTCATCGACAAACAATGGTTCTGATTAGTTGTGATCAATCCTTGCAAGTATCTATCACATTATGATACCATTTCGATTTATCAACATCATATGAAGGGTTCTCCTCAAATCCACGGGGTTCACCAAACTTATTTTCGAATTTTAACCCTGAACCAAGTTTGGCACCTTTGAATTCATAAACATGTCACTGACCCTTGATAGCAGTTTCCATGGGAATTGATTATTTAAATTTCAAGCAATAGAAAGAGATTGGCTTGCCCATCCAGTTGATGGTATACTTTAATTAGCAGCAAGAAGACAAAAAGGTGGACTGGATTCATATTTTTTCCTATCTTACATCTCCATTAGGGGGAACTGATCTAGAGCAGGAAGAGATTGTCTTTATGGTTGATTGGATCATTTTGATGGTGAAGGTTAAGTGTTTAGTGGAATGTATTTATCTCTTTTGAAGCCAATTTGTAGCTATCTAAACCAAAGCCAGTATGAAATTTGTGTCCTTTTTTATACGGTGATCACAGCTCCAATTTTACACATTGGTTTACTGAATATATTTTTTGGCATGTCATGATCTCTGCAAGTTGGATGTATCGGCGAGTTATAAACGAGATGGATTGATTTCTATGAAAAGTATGTTCAATCAAGATTGTTTAACATTATAAAATGCATTAACAAATAGGAACCTGCTCCAGCCCACCTCCCTAGGAAGGTGTACGTGTAACAGTTCCAATCCTTGGTGCCCCCTCCTAAGCCGAGCTTTCTCCCCTGAGCTCTGACCTTGATGTTTAGCTGTCATGGCAACTTTAGACTCCAGCTTGATGACATGAGAAAAAGAGAGAGGAATCTGATAAAAAATAAATATAGTTTAATTAGGGGAGTCATTTATGAAAGGTCAAAGGATATCAGGCATCAGCTGCCATCCAAAGAATTCATTTAGTGCGATTATACGCTGTACTTGTAATAAAGGTATTCAACAGTCAACACAACCCCTCATGTAAGCACATTCTGCAACTCCCAAGCATCGTTTTGTTTCTATATAATGCCTCAAACCATTGATGGAAATATTGTTCCCTCTCCTTGAAGGAGTCAAAAAAACTCTAAAGCTCGTTCACTATTCAAGAATCAAGGTTGCAGAACTCGGCAGTCGATACTCGGTCGGCAGGATCACTGACTAAGGATTAATCGGCAGTCGGGAGGGTAATCGGATTTAGTCGAGCATTAGTCGGTTTTGAATTTTTTTATATATAATTCAATTTTTATACCATATACTCTCATTTATATTCATAGATTTAGCAGTTTTAATATTTTTAAGAGCTTAAAAAACTATAGCAAGAGAAGAAAAAATAAAACAAGTTAAGAACAAAATATTTAGTACATAGTACGAGCAAATGTTCAAAAATAAAAAAACATATACAATATGCCCAAAAGAATAATACAAGTGGAAAGTGAGACAGGTGACAAGTCAATGGATTCAATCCCCAATGTCATCATCCAAGTCCAGCTCATCATCATCATCATCATCATCTTCTTCTTCTATATCCTCAAGATGTAGCTCCTCCTCCTCCTCATTTATCAACGTAGCATTGGAACTCGAAGATGAAGCTCCCCTTCCACGTTCACCCCGTTGGCTCCTTTTCAGTTTCAAATTCTCTTCAGTACCACTAGCATGTGCTACAACAACCTATGTCAATTCGGAACCCGAAAAAACCTCCTCATCATGAGTATCGACATCTCCTGTCCATTTAGCCATGTGTGCACGATCACGAGATAAGAGAGGATCTCTTTCTTTTTCAACTCGGCCTTCCTGCAGGTTGGAATTGAAATACACGTACACAAGATCGTTCAGCTTCTTTGTCTCCAACATCTATCTCTTCTTGGTATGGATCTGAAGACCAAAAATACTTTTTAATTTTATATCTTACTAGTTTAAATTTTACTATTACTAATCGAATTGGGTATGTGGAGTGGAGTCATTATCGAGTCAAATGCATTCCAGTTACGCTCACATCCGGAGGATGAAGACGTCAAACTTAAGCTGTGGATGGTCATGGCTTTCAAATGAGATGTGTCATCTCCATGAATACCACCAATTAGCTATTGAAATAGAGAATTGGTCAATAATAAAATAAAATATGATTGACATGAATAGAAAACAATGACTGAAAATACCTAATCATTTGCCATCCTCTGTCTCACAGCTAAAGGCTTGCCAAAATCTCCACGACCATGTATGTCGGAAGCTTGTCCTTGGTAATTGCATCTTATACATCCAAATCTGGATAAAATCTTTCCATGCTCTCCATAAGTCATCTCCTCACCACAACATCTGGATCACCATGCGATTCAGTGTAGAAGAAAAATGGTTTCATGTAATAAACTGCTAGATGCAATGGAGTATCAAGCCTCCCTTTGGTCTTGAAGGTAACAACATCCACAAAAAATTGTAAGACAACTCTACGCCATTGAATGATGCAATTATCTCTCGCTTGGCCTCTTCAAGCCCTCTGTAGACAAAGCCCATGGATGTATGTCGATCTGCATCAACCATACACAATAAACGAACTATTGTAGTGAAAACTCGGACATCATATGCAATGCTGTTGTAAAATGTAGGGCTGCATATAATGGAACTCGTTTCTTCTCCCTTCTTGGTCTTGTACCATTTGCAGTCCCTCTACTCTTCTGAGGAAAACATCAATCTCACCTTGTCCTTCTTCTCATTTAGGCTCTCAAGAGTGAGAGAAGTAGTTGCAAATCTTGTTTGGATGGGCCTTGCAATGCCCCTCTTTTTGGTGAACTAGTGCATCAAGCTTAGAGCTTTGGTATGAGAGTAAATGAACACTGTAAGCCTCTTCTCCTTTGTGATTGCACTCCTCACCTCCGCCTTATTGCTTATCTCCTCAAAAGCAAGATCAATAGAGTGCGCAGCATATGGAGTCCACCAAATCAACAGATATTTGGTGAGCAACAATCTTCCTGCTGCTACATTGGCGGATGCATTGTCCGTCACTAAACCACATTTTCTACTCCCACTTCATTAAGACACTCCTCCACCGGCTTGAAGATGTATTCCATTGTATGAGCCTTATATGAGGCATCCATGGACTTCAAAAATGAGGTACCCAAGGTGCAATTGATACAAAAATTGATGATGCTCCTTCCACGCTTGTTTGCTATGCATCAATCATGAAAGAGCATTCTGTCGACTTCCACGTATCACAATGGCATTGCAAGTCATCATGCATTTTCTTCACTACCTTCTTCAGAAGCGGACCACTAAGCTCATACCTCATGGGAGTCTTTAGTTTAGGTCCGTACTTCCCAATCTCCTCCACCATCTACATGAAGGGCTTCGTCGTCCAGTTGGCTATATACGAGGTGACCCTATCACAATGATCCTTGGAGAATGCATCTTTTATGGTCATCTGACGTGATGACATGACCCTTCCACTACGGCATTATGCTCCAAGGAGTCAGATACTTGTGATCTCTTCACCGAACCCGCATCTCCAGTGATATCAGTTTACTCTCTCATCTCCTGAACATCAGCGGGTTTTTGGCTCTTCTTCTTGGCAACATCATCAAGGTATGCGATCATCTTCTTCTCTGTCTCTTCATCCACCTTGGGATATGCATCCATATTGCCTCTTCGATGTGCTAGATGTTGCTTGAACCTGTACACAACTCCCTTGACAATCTTCTTGCACAATCTGCAAGTAACCCATATTCGGATCCGCACGGTTAAAAAAGTAACCATATTGCCATGCATGATCAGTTGATCCTGGCGACACGTAAAAAGATGAGTTGCTACCAGAAGCGACGTTCGCTGAAGGTGTAGCCATCTACAAAGTCACAAACTCATAAGTTACTAATCAAAACACAAAGCTAACCAAACTTACAAGTTACTATCAACAAACTCACAAGTTAGCCAATCAACAAATACAAAGCTAACTAAACTCACAAATTGAAGTTACTAATCAACAAACAAAATCACAAGTTGAAGCTACACATTAACTAACATAAAGCTAATCAACAACCACAAAAGATAAATAACCTAAGTTACCTAATCATCATGCAAATCAACAAGAGGTATCTAAGTTAACAAACATTTAGGGCGTAATAAACACAATATTAACCTTATATAAGTTAACCAACATGCAAATCAACAAGAATATCTAAGTCACCGAGCTTCAATTAGTTCTTTCTAAGGCATTGAGCTTCAATATGGTCTTTGGCTAGACTACTTGCTTCCTGAGCTTGCTATAAGGAAAAGGGATGATGAGAGTCATGAGACTGATATAGAAAAAAAATTCGTAGAGACATTTTTTCTTAGGATGAGAAATTGACAATTTTTAGAAGGTTGACTAGAGTTGTGGCGTTGTTTGTGGAACCTGACTTCCCTCTGAAATTTACCTACTCTTCATAGACCTAGTTAGAACATGAGTAGGCACTTCTTAGACACCATATATTATTGTGAATTCTCTCTAACATAAAGAAACTATATGAATCACCTCTGGCATGCAATGATCCAAAATGTTAATCTTGTTGGCTTTTCTTGCGCCTCGATCTTTAACTCACTTTGTTATCACTTCGCTCCCTCTCCTTGCCCGAGTTTCCATCTTTTCATAAGAAGGATCTTATTTTTGAATTCAGATCTATGGAAAAGAGACAATTCTTGATGCTTCATTTTTGTTTTTCTTAGAAGAGTATCTATTACACCCAAGTACAAAATCAACGGTAAGACTTATACAAAATATAATGTATTTTTTCATTATTTAATTCTTTTAAATTACTAGCAACTAGATTTCCTGCCCTTGAGACATCATCAATAATCCCGAACCTTGGAAAAAGGCTTGATGGCACTAAGGCCTAATCCTACCAGCTGGTGAGCCATAATGGCACAGGGAAATCCAAGTCGCGAACAATGGGCAAATCACTGCACATCAACCCATCACCTCTATCAAAAAAGTTGCAGAGTGTACATGGAGGGATTGAGTATTCTATGCACAAGTTTTCCTTTGGTTTGTGGTAGGCCTAGACATACATATTAGTTGTTGGTGGTACAGAGGCTTTGAGAGGATGCTGATTGGATTTGGGGGGGGGGGGTGTGGGGGGGGGCTAACATGTGGAGTCTATAATAAGGTGGTTCTTGGTTTAGTTCGAGGCGACAAAGTAATGGCATTTCTTGAGTTAACTATGCGTCGATGTCAATTAAGGATGGTAGTTTGGTGACGAGGTTTGAAGAAATGAACATGGCATGCGAAGTGGCCGTTGAGAATCCGGGAAATTAGGATATACTCTTCATTTGGTGCCTAATATTTTTGGTGATACATTCGATTTATCCTCTATGATGGGTTATTGTTAGGCTGCTAAAGGGAGTTTACTTTATTCTGCTGGAGGTTGCTCCTTTTTTGATTTCGATAATGGTGATGGTAACTCTTTCAGGTTTTGGACGGATGATTGGGCCCGTGAGTCGTGGCTTTGTGTATTCGGTTATTTGCTTTGGTGGCTAACCATGACTTATGTGAGGCAGATGCCTGGTATAAGAGATGTGGATTGCTGAGTTTATCGCTGGATTCTTGGGGTAGAGGGTGCATGATTTTTTTATGCTGACGAAACTACTTGACACGGAGAGGGACCTTATGATGAACATGACAACTGGATGTGTGATGGGAACTTTTTGGTAAAAAGGCACACGTGGCTTTATCCACTTCGATGATATTTGGCCATAAAGATTTGGAGTGGGACTGCACGTTAATTTGGACGTAAAAATGCCTTTGAGAGTGAAGATCTTCTTGTGGATGTTGCTGTAGCTCTCACTGTTTGCTCCCTTCGCTTTTTTAATAAAAAGTTTGGGGCGAGCACCGCGTCATGCCTCCCCCGAAATGTTAGACTTCAAAAAAAAAGGAAAGGTGTGATGACAAAGTTTATAGAGTCGAGATTCTGCATGGGACTCACACGTGGCTTGTCCGAGTTGTTTTGATGCTTCTGAGGATGTAGAACTCCTTTTTTCGTTGTGATATATATAGGGTAGCTTGGCTCGAGCCTCCATTGAGTGGATGGGACTTCCTCTGTTAGGAATGCCTGCTTTAGGTCACATATGATCTACTGAGGTTTTAGTTCTCATTTGGACTTTGTGGTTGGTCCATTATAGTCTTTTTGTCAAGAAAAGTTTTCAAAAATGTATTAGAGCATGCTAAGGCTGTTTTTGAGACCTTGACCTTGTAATTGATTTTGTGAATGTTAACCATTATGGGTGCCCAACCTTTTTACTTAAAAAAACACATGACAAATTCAATAGGACTAGGTGCCCTATATTGGATAGCATTTTGGAAGAAAACCTTCAAGCCTTCTTTCCATACTTTTTGACTACTAGAGACCATGGTTTCAGATTTCGCGAAGTAACGACAAAATTTCACCGAATTTCGGTTTCGTCATGGGACCAAAATTTCGAGCGAAATGCTGATATAAGAGCCTTCACAAAAGTTGCTCAATTTGGGCAAAACGTCATTGAAATTTACCGAAATTTTGACGAAATTTTGGTGAAATTTCGTTTCGATATGGTATCGATACGATACCCGATATCGAAATTTAAAACTTTGCTAGAGACCAACCACTGTTCGCTCTGCAGTACCAACCAGAGGCACTACAAGGGTAGGGATCCCCTGGGTGTTGGATAATAGTTTTGCACCCCAATGTCTATCCTGAATGGAATAAAGCTGGATTTAATGTTGTGTACCCCCAAACTGGAGGCCTTGTGTAAGCTGAAAGACTCATATGATCACCTTCAAGCACGCGACGTTGGTGCTAACACACTGTATAAAGAATATAGTGTCAATCTGCATACTGCTAGAGCAGAATTTCTGCCGTGGGTATCACTGTATTGGAGTAATTTAAGAGGCTGCAATCCTCACAGGTCAAGCACCTTTTGAGTTCCACCATAAGAACATAAATCAGAGGTGTGAGGTTGCACTCCTGCCTAACATCCCTTTACACGACCTCACTGTAATTTCCATCAACCAACAAAGAGGACAAAGAACTGACACTTTACCTCTTCATAGGTCAGGGGAGTTTTCCACACAAATAATGGATATCTTGGTCTATTTTATGTTAGTGGATCCTCACCCAAAACTGTATACTTTTTATGCTTTTGATAGACAGCATTTATTCGAGGTTCATATTGCAGAAGCTTTATATCTAAATTACATCTTTATGCTTGATCGTCGAATGGGGATTTCCTGCATAGCTTATAATCCTGTTCTACTAGTGTTTTTTTAATTGCCTCATCAAACAGCGAAAAGGTGGATGGCAATGTACTGACAGATAACTCTTAAAAAATATCACAGGAAGAGAGGATGACGCGAGGTAACAACTCTATCATGCTCTCCAAACTCAATTGAATTATACCAGCTTTATTACGCTCCCCGAACTCAAATGAATTACACTTCCTTTTACTTTTCCTGTAACTCTCCTAACACCATTTTTGTCTGTGGACCCCTGTCATTCTTCTTGCATTAAACAGGGTAAAGCCGTCCTCCCTCTGGCCTTTGAAACCCTCCATAACCCACCCATATATAATCTAAATTCAGCATTCACTTTTATGTATTGATGATGCACTTACAATAACCGTGAGATTTTATATATGCATGTTCTTGTAAAAAACATCTTCCCCATTTGCTAGAAAAAAGGATAAAGGCAGGATATGCATCCTTGATAATACATGGCTGCTGAAAGCACATAGAAATAGGAAAAGCTTCAAGCACATAAATTTTTTTCTTGAGGAGCATTACTGTAGAAGACATAATGCGGAAACAAAAATACCTAGCAATAAAGACCACTAGGGTTCTGTGTGGAACCCTACTCTCTAAGGAGATGGGTGAAGCCACATGGTATTGCCTCAAAGGTTGGATATTTTGTTGAATTCTCTCTCAACGAGTACATGGGTGTGAGGTTCTTTATATAGCCCCACTGACACGCCAAAGTCCCACCAATTGGTGGTGTGGGACCAAACATGAGGTGTGGTAATTGGATCTTGGCCCTGAAGTTGGAGCATGCAATGCTCAATTTGGATGAATAGAAAGAAGGCACTCACTCAGACACTGTATACATGATGCTTCAGACAATATTGACTTAATGCCTCTGCCGGTTGTGTCTGAGGACATTACTTGTCATGTCATGCTGGTGAGAATGTCTTCAAGGACTTGAGTGTGAATGGTGATTCTTAGTGAAATTTGGATCAATAACTTGTTTATGTACTCTGTATTTGCGTCAGTCAGAGTCACTGATCCTGTAACGAGTATCCTTCATGGAGTACTCCGGTCTGCAATATGTGAAAAATAAAAAATTCCATCTCCTGAAGAGTCAAACAAAGAATGTATGGGAGTATCCATATGCAGATCTCGTACTAGAGTTCATGGTCACTAGAGGTTAGAACATGCTAGGAAGGATCTCGTACTGGAATTCATGGTCACTAGAGGGGTTAGAACATGCAATAAGTGTCTCTCTAGAAAACTCTGGGAAAATAAGTTACTCTAATTTTGAGTGCTTCAAACAATGATGGAATCTGAAATTACTCAATAGGGTCCAAGAAACAAGAATCCATCTTTTTCTTTTCCTTTTTTTATCATTCATTCTTTTGTTGTTGTTGTCCATATATTTTTTGGACAGTCTCTCTTTTTATATAGTCCCCACATTTTTTTAACCAGCGGACTGTGGGCCCTTTGGGCCTAACTTAAAAAAATGAAGCCCATGCAACCCCTTTCTTCATTACATGGGACCCCTTTTAATAGAGTAGAGTAGTGGGCCTATTGGGCCGAAAAATAAAAAATGGTAAAATAGAGGCTGCAACATAGGTTCCTAGTAGGAACCCATTGTCGCTGTCCCTTCTCATCTCACACGCAAGGGTTCCGATGAGATGAACCCATCTCATGATGCCATCGCAGATGTCTCCTTCAGCTGACGTTGCTTGTTGCCTTAGGGCTTTGTCATCGCCGTCGCTTGTATGCAACTCACTGCTGCTATCATCTATTCGAAGGTGGGGATTGCCAGGTCCTGTTGAACTTGCATATCGCCGCCTCTTGTGTCCTTGATCAAATTCCCTCTTCTTTCGCCTATGTTTTCCGAAACATTGAGCATCATCACCTTGCGTACCATTGGTAACGACTGCCATCGTCATCAGCATCGCCTCAAGCATGATCTTGTTAACACCAACCTTCATTGGATATTGAAGCACCATTGCCTGTGGTGGCCTTGAGTGATCTTCGCTTTGCTCATGGAACCTTCTCATGGATTGCTTCTCAGTCACATGTGATTAGGGCTTCTATGTTAGGGATCTGACCAAAAATTCTTCTCCAAAACAAAACAAAAGACGAAGCT
The DNA here is from genome assembly GCA_037367405.1 of Ottelia alismoides. NCBI lineage: Eukaryota > Viridiplantae > Streptophyta > Magnoliopsida > Alismatales > Hydrocharitaceae > Ottelia > Ottelia alismoides. Next base: position 68,599 of record JAZKJV010011879.1, read on the forward strand.
GCTGTTACTGTTGTGGTTGATAGGCTAGGCCCATCTTCAATGCGGCATTTAGCTACTACTACTTCGCACAGAGAACATAGGGTTCCACCAGGCACCCATCGAGCAACAATGCCACACAGGAACAAACCAAAGAGAACTTAGAGGTCATCACAAAATAATGACCAAAATAAAATTGAATCTCGAAGATAATACCAAAATCTAACCACTTTGATACCATGTAGAAAAGATAATGCGGAAGCGATACGTAACAATAAAGAGCACTAGACTTTTATGTAGAATACTAATCAAGGAATGGGATGAAATCACAGGAAAACGCCTCAAAGGGCCGGACATTGAATTCTCTCTCATTGAGTGCAGTATGTGGGCTTTTTATATTAGCCCCATTGACACATTAAAGTCCCACCAATATATGATGTGAGATTAAACATGAGGGTTTGGTACTTGGATCCTGTAGAGATCCAATCACCCATTTAAGATAAATCTTCAACAGCTATTGAACCGAAGATCAAGTTATTCATGTACTGTAAGTAGACCGTCAATTGGAGAGAGAATGTTTTTGCATTGTAGGCAGCATATGCATCATCCCTGATAATAACATGGCTGCTCAAAGCACATTGAAACTGGGAAAAGCTTTGAGATAATGATACATATGATTGGAATAAAATTATTGAAAACATTATTGGAGTGAAGATCTAGTTCATTTACTCAAACAAAAATTCTTACGTCAGTTAGAGAAATTTTTACGAGACTTTGTAAGATAGATGTATTTTATTTGTAACAGGAGAGGGGAATTTGTCATCTGATGTATGCTTATTAGTTGTTGAGTTGGCCAAAGAAAGAATACATTGTATATGAATCTCTTTCTTAGTTTCAGAGGGTTAAGGAGTCGTTAATGCTTCTTTACTAAGTTAATTACTTTGTCTGTTATAATTCTGAACGCAAAAACCATGGCAAAATAATAAAACCAAATTTCGGAGCTTTTGCCTGAAGTTTTTGGGAAGCACAAAATGGTGAAGCCTTCTCCCACTACAAGTAGGGTCGTCTACATGGATTTTTGCACAAATCCATTGCTGAATGTTCTGACTATTTTTTACGCTGGCCGTTGGCTACCTAACGCAACCCCTGCAAGGAGGGATTTGAACACTGATCTTTTGGGTAATAGGGACCCTGGTTTTTGGGAAGCACAATTAAATTATGCTTGTCACAACTATATTATGAGGCGTCACTTGTTGCTTAGCAGTTCTAATGCAATCATGCCATCGAAGGCCTTGTCCAACCGGATGAATGATCAACTGCATATTTGCTGCATTTTAATTCCCTTTTCCTCTGTCCCAAATTTATGCTTCTTATGGTCCTTGCATTTCCCACAATTTAGTCGAGCATTTTTCCTTTGTTCATGATTATGTGGCATCTCATAATAAACGTTAGTTATTTGCATTTTCTTTCTACTGCAGGTATTCTATCACAAAAGCATTTTGCATCGCCTTTGTGTTGACATTCTTTAGTGCGTTTGACGTCCCGGTGTTTTGGCCCATCCTGCTCTTCTATTGGATGGTGCTCTTTACTCTCACAATGAAGAGGCAGATACTCCACATGATTAAATATAGATACGTGCCATTTTCCTTCGGCAAGCAGGTATGGATAGGTGTCATCAGTCAATTTTTCTTCGCGTCTGGATCTCCACATCATTTTCTAACCCTCGTTTTTTTCTCAGCGCTACACAGGGAAGAAAACAGCTGGTGCTTCAGTTGATGATGATAGCCATTCCCGAGACTGAGTTTGTGAGTCTAGACTAGTTGGGTTGGGTTTGGGGGGGGGGGGGGGTTGAACCCTGGTGGTCCTTAAAGTGAGAGCCCACTGCTTCTACCACCAGACCATTAGAGGGGTTCAAATGGCGGGTAAGCTTAATCCATTGTCTTGTACGATTGGTAATATTATCTTTTCAGCACGGTAATAACAGATCCTCTCACAAATGAAAGCAATAGATGCCATCTTTATGTTTTGCAACTTTCCTCATCTTTTACGTAGTTATGTACTTGCTGAGCTTTGAGTTTTCGAGGTGCGTTGGCATCTTTTAATGTGCCTGTTGAACATCTGCTCCAGTTCTGTGCTATGGAGTATTGATTTGTATTGTTCTTGCTCTTTAAGTGGTTAGCCGGAGGATGTGCCAAAAAAAGGAAGCCACTTGCCTGCATGCATGATTGTGCATGACAAGCTGTCCTCGCACCTATCAATGTTCGGCATTCCTCTATACACAAGCAAATATCCAGTTTTATTTTTTTTATCATAATTAATGCAGAAAATGTGATGCTTCAACGAAAATGGTAGCTTATATCTATAAGGTGCCTCACAGGTGATGCTATCTGTGGAATTTATTATCTCATGATCTTATCTGGGTAGTGATTATACTGATTTCAGCAAACAAAAGATAATTGAGTCAAATTTAAGGACAAGGATAAGTCAAGACGGATTTGTTTGAAGTAAAGTAGTTGAGATGCTGAATACTATCTTCCCGATGAGACCTGACCTGTCAGTCCCATTTGATTTTGCAAGGGCTTGAGTCCATGAGGAAACTGTGGCTCCTTCTTTTAGTTCATCTCTGGTTTCTTTTCCTTATGGAATTGCAGGCTATCCTACTGAAAGTTAGTTCTTGTGCACTCAACATTTTAGTTCTTCTTTTGGACGAGGTTAATCATTGATGATAATGTTGTCATTGATCTCTGGATCGCCCCAAGCATGTTCTTGTTTACTTCTCTTTGATCAATCCAACTGTTGCACCTAAAAAAGTCTCAATGTTATCTCTCGTCCTCTTTTGCATCTAAAGTTCTTCCCATGCACCATGAGCGAACTTCCGAGCCATTGTAACTTCCCAGACTTCGCTCAGAAGACCACTGATTTTCCGCCATCTAAACGTGTCTTGATCTCTCGTAGTTCATCCACACCACAGGAGCATGGCAGGAGAAAGGCCTGTGTGAGGTATATGCATATTAGAGTAGACAAGTCTCCACCATCACCAGTGGACACAGAAGCGGCCGATTCTTCCACAAGGGGTATATATACTCGCCGTGCTGTACCTCCTAGCGTTCCCGCTGCTTCTGTCAACAGTCAGGCTGTCGTAAAGCAACTGCAAACTGCGGCAATCTCAGCATCTCTTCAACATCACTGTCATCCCATGTCTCCCTCTTCAGCCGCCCTAAACAATATTCCTTCCAGGTTCGACTACAACTTTTCTCCAACTCCGTCTTCTACATCATTGTCCTCGGATTTCCTCGGCCTTGGATCAGTCTTGTGATGTTCCGATGCGATGGCGGTTGTTGGAGTTGGAAGTTGAGGAGTGTGAGTCTCTGTGTCTCACTCTGCTTGTTTAGCTGTTGGATTTATACTTGTCTCCCAGCACTTGGTTATGTTCCCAGCACTTTGTTATAGGTTTTGTTTCTGTTGCGTCCCTTAATGATATCATTGAACACAAAGGAAACTATGTTCTTGATGAAATGAAGTTTTTTTTTTCATTTGTTTGAACTGATGTTCATGGCTGTTTGTGAACGATTCAATGGCCTTGATCATCTGAAGCGAAATCCTCCTTAATAAAAAAATACTATTAAGCGAAAATCACGTATCACTTACAGTTAAAAAAATTTGCGTACTTATGTATTATAATTTATATTAATCGTTTCCAGCAATATATCAGCACCGGTTAGGAGATGCGAGTGTTGGGATGTTGAGCCGGCTAAGCGAGGGTGAGGACGGCCCAAGAAAAGTTGGAAAAAGACTATACGAAGGGATCTTAGTATTTTGGATATAAGCCCGGGATTGACCCAAGATAGATCTGAATGGAGGCGAAGAATCCATGTAGCCGACCCTACTTAATTGTGAGAAAAGGCTTTGTTGTTGTTTCCAGCAATATACCAATAGGTCTTGTAATCCCAACCGATGTTTGTCTATTCTCTTATTCACTTGGCTTAATAAATAGTATCTGTTTTAAGAACGTCCAGTGCCAACGTCCAGTGCTAAAATCTTTAAAATAGACCATGCAATGTACTTTATCCGTTGGCTTCTATCATTCAACACATATCATATATTGGGATTGAAATGGACTCTTCACTCATTATAGGTTTCGTGATCTCTTGCTGAACTTATACTAATTCCAACAACTCGGATTCGAATTGTTCGATTGGATTTCTTCTTGGAATAAAACATTGTACCCTTTTGAAAGGATCTTCATATGTTCACATAAATTGGATTCGCTTTTAAAATTTTGGATTTTATCAGTTGTACCCTTTTGAGATATTGCAATATCAATTATACTTGGAAGGATACAGTTGTGCCTTCACTTCTCGCTATTCTATCAGTTGTGCCTTTCGGGTTAGTTGTCGTACATCCCCAACGCAAATTAACTTTGAGGACACAATTAATTTTGAGGACACAATTAATTTAAAAAAGGAGAGATGAAAAGTCATCCCCATACTCTTCCTCCTCCCCCATCTTCTTCCTCTTCCTCCCTTTCTCTTTCCTCCTCCTTCCCAACCTCCTGCTCCTCCATCGCTTCCTCCCTTCGCCCCCATCTCCTCCCCCTATCTCGTGCCTACCCCTTCGCCGTCGCTCCTCCTCTGTCGCCTCTTCCACCCTAAGCATGGATTTCTTCTCGGAGTATGCTATCAAATACAACATTGAATACCTTTCATAACAGGTGACAAAGTGTTATCAAAGGATCTTCGTATGTTCACATAAATTGGATTAGCATTTAAATTTTGGATTTTTATCAGTTGTTCCTTTTGAGATATTGCAATATCAATTATACTTTGAGGACACAGTTGCCTATCAGTTGTGCCCTTCGGGTTAGTTGTCGTCCATCCCCTAGACAAACAGACATTAACTTTGAGGACACAATTATTTTTAAAAAGGAGCATCCCCATCCTCTTCCTCCTCCCCCATCTTCTTCCTCCCCTTCTCTTCCTCCTTCCCAAGCCTCCTGCTCCTCCTCCACTGCCTTCTCTTCCTCCTTCCCAGCCTCCTGCTCCTCCTCCACCGCCTCCTCCCCTCGCCCACATCTCCTCCTCCTATCCTCGTGCCTCCCCCTTCGCCGTCGCTCCTCCTCTGTTGCCTCTTCCAACTTAAGCCTCCCCCTCACTCCAACCGTCCTTGCCACCTCCATCGACCACCTCCTCCCCAGCCACCCTCGCACCTCCTTGTCCGCCCCTTCCTCCCCAGCCTGCCTCAACCCCTCTTTTTACCCCCTCCTCCTCCCCAACCAGCTGCCTCCAACCCCTCATTTCGCCCCCTCCTCCGAAAGGTGTGAGAGATTTTGTTCCGACCATAATGCCCCTCTAACCACCATCATTTGATAATTCTGATGGCCAATTTAACAGAAGGGCACAAGTGAAAACACTTGCAATCCCTTAGAGAGACAACTGATAACAACCCTTTATTTTTTTGTTTCTGGACAAGTTTTATCGAGCAACTATGTTGTGTAATCTAACCAACATATAGAAATCACAAAATTTAATATTCACACAACGCATGTAAAGCCGGTACGTGCACGCTTAGATATGACACATTATTAGGCCACAGCGGACAATGCAAACACGTACACGAACATCCTCGGATGCATGCTTTCAACGAGTACATGGGTCCAACCACGGGACCCCCTCCTGAAGGCCCCAGTGCGAGCATCCAACCCTCCGAGGGTGGAGGCCCACGCCTCCGGGGGGGTGGAGGGTGGAGGCCCATGGTGTGGCCTTCGGGCGGTGGAGGCCTCCGGGGGGAGGCCCATGGTGTGGCCTTCGGGCGGTGGAGGCCTCCGGGGGGAGGCTCGCGGTGTGGCCTCCGAGGGGGCGCCAGGGGGGGGGGGGGCTCCACCCCTCCCCTCCAACCCGGAGGCCCCACCGCAGGCCTCCACCCCCTCCAACCCGTAGGCCCCACACCGCGGGCCTCCACCCCCCTCCCCCTCGAAGGTCCCACCGCGGGCCTCCACCCCCCTTCCCCTCGGAAGCTCCACCGCGGGCCTCCACCCCCTTCCCCTTGGAGGCCCCACCGTAGGCCTCCATCCCCCTTCCCCCCGGAGGCCCCACCGCGGGCCTCCACCCCCCCGGAGGCCCCACCGCGGGCCTCCACCCCCCCCCCCCCCCCCGAAGGCCCAACCGCGGGCCTCCACCCCCCCCCCCCACCCGAAGGCCCCACCGCGGACTTCCACCCCCCCAGAGGCCCCACCGCGGGAATCTCCACCCCCTCTCCCCGGAGGCCCCACCACAGGCCTCCCACCCCCCGGAGGCCCCACCGCGGGCCTCTCCACCCCCTCCACCCCCCTCCCGCGGACTTCCACCCCCCAGAGGCCCCACCGCGGGAATCTCCACCCCCCTCTCCCCGGAGGCCCCACCACA